>JAPMLY010000204.1:130000-285240 GCA_026401115.1 Tetraselmis chui | reverse complement strand
CGATGGGTGTATGTGTGGGTCAGTGGGACCGTGATAGTGCCGTTGGTGGAGATGAGGATGCAGTACATTTCGGGGCTGAGGGAGATTTGTATGCTTGTGGTGATGGTGGAGGAGTTGGAGGGGTGTGAGCGAAAGTATGAGCCGTCCGGGAACTTTTTAAGGGTCGTGTAGTGATAGAGGCTGGGGGGGTGTTGGGGGGGGGGGCGGTGGTTGTGGGTGTGTTGTGTGTGAGGTATTCGGTGGCTGTTTGGGACAGGAGGGTGTGTAGCCAGTGTGATGGGGGAATAGTGCCGTCGGGATGTATGCTTGGGAGGGAGAGAGATTGGCGGGACTGTATCAGGACTGTGGTGAGGCATGTGTCAGCCCATGAAATGCCGGGAACAAGGCCAGAGACGGGGGGGGGTGTGATGGTGATGGTGTGAAGGTGATTGTCAGGGGGTACGGTTCCAGGGGGTGTGAATGAAAAAATGGGATGGGATACAGGACCGGATTGTGAATGAATGGGATTCTTGGGCAGGTGGAGGATATTCACCCAGAATGAGGAGGGGTCGGTCTCGATCGGGGTTGGGGTGTCCAGCGGTTGGATGGCGTCCGCGAATTGAAGGATGAACTGCGCTTGTTCGGGGAGGTCCTCGAGTCTGCATTGTGGGTGAGTCGAGGGGGCTGATCCGGTTGAGGTGAGAGCCGCTGTGAGGTCGGAAGTGAGGAGGTCCTGTAGGAGGGCGATCACCTCTTGGCCGGTGATACCGGAGAACAGGGGGGGTCGGATTTTTACCCGACGACCTGAGACTTCAGGAGCTGAGGCGTCACGGAGGAAGCGAATTTTCTGCTGACTCAGTTGTCGAAATAGTGAAGGGGAGGAGGTGAGAGAGGGGGGCACTGGACCGGCCGAATTAAATTCACGCTGGTGTGAAGTAAGTTGGTACAGGAGTCCCACCGTTATACAGGAGGTGGGGATAGCCAGGCAGACCTCCTGGAAGCCCGAATGGAGTTCGACCGGAAGGGGGGTGCGATCGTCGCTTTTCGGGGCTGTCGGGTGGTGTGTGCGAGAGGAGTTCGCGGACCAGCGCGTGTGGTGGACGAGTTCCTTGCCAATTATATTTTTGATGCGGTTGGGGAGATCGGTGAGGTCGTTGACGCATTCGAGGAGCCAGCGACGGGCCACCGAGCAGGCGGATGCGATCGGGTCGGGGTGCGGAGGGTCCGGCATGAAGACTCCGTGGAGCCAGAAGCGGGCTATGTGAGGGGGGGTGGAGGAGTACTGGCCTGTAAGGAGGAGAGTGTCGATCGTTCTGGTAGAGAAGTCGTCGGCCTGTCCGGGGTTTTCAGTTGACCGCGGGATGGACAGGACAAGGGGGGTTTGGAGTCCGCGACGGAGTGGGAGGGGGTCCATAGGTGTTCCTAGTATCTGATGGGGGTGGGGAAGTTGAGAGGTCGAGAGGAACGGGGTCAAGGGGTGACCCGCGAGTTTGTTCCTGGGGTGGTATATGTCCGTGAAGCGGCCGTGGAGCGGGGGATCCCTCACGAGCACCTGTTTGTAGGTGGGGGGGGGGGTGGAGTTTGAAGACATGGTAGTCGAGCAGGATGTCGAGTGTGGAGGATAAGTAGTTGACGTGTGTGTGGTTTTTGGAGTCGATGGTTGAGAGTAGTGCGCGTGTTGGCGGCACGCGACCAGGCCTGATGGGACCTGGGTTTGATGGATGTTGGCGGCGGACAGTGACGTCCGGACGCTCGGAGGGGCGCGATAGAGCGCGCCGGCCTCTGGGAGAGGAGGGTTTTGTAAGCGATGTGTATCGCGAGGGTTCCGCAGTACTTTGACGGGTACATGTGTGGTTTTCGAAGTGGATGGCGCGATAGCTGTCGGGGGGATGAAATTCAAATCCCTGTGAGCTGCGCCTTTGAGTGTGTACCGTCTGATGTCGCTACGGATCCACTGACCATTTTGAGCAAGGCTCGGGTGGGGAGAGGTGGATGGTACACGCTGTTCAGCGGCCCTGTCCACCAGTCTTGCGCTCGATGGGAGGCCAGGCCCAGAGCGAAGACGATCGGCGTTGCTCATTCGAGCTACCGATCCATCCCTGTTTTTTGAGGTTCAGTAGTACTTTAGTAGTACTTTGGATCTTTTTACTGTCTTTAGTGACGGTAGGATGTCTTTTGCCGTAGCTTACCTTTTATTTCTATTTTTATACTAGCCTCGCGCATCAGCCACCTCGCGCAGCGCTCCACCTGTCCTGGCCTTGGCCTCGACTTGTGCCCCACACTGGGTGGAGGATACAGAAAAGGTGCTCTGAGACACCCCGGGGCTACAGGCCGAGGGGTCGGCGGGCATCAGGCCGTCTCTTAGCATACCGCTGTTAGGCACAAGTCCGGCTAGCGGTTTTTACCGCTGCCTGTTTTTTCCTTCAGCTCTTTCTTTCTTTTTTGCCCTCTGTTTTTTGCATGGTTCAATAGGAGTTACTGCAACCTGTCGACTCTCCATCTGTAAGCCGACAGTGGGATCACCCCATTGAAACAATTGGCCCGATGCGACGCCAACCTCTGAACAGGTTGTCACCTGCAGAGCGCGCTGAGCTAAATCGACAGCTTAAAGACGCAGTGGAGGCTGGACTGATTCGTCCCAGCTACAGTGAGTTCGGCTCGCCAATTCTTTTTGTGCGGAAAGTTGATGGCTCGCTACGTCTGTGCATTGACTACCGTGGCCTTAACGAGGTTACGCGTAAAGATGCTTACCCACTTCCGCGTGTGGATGATACTCTGGACGAACTTAAGGACGCGAATTTTTACACACACCTCGACCTCGCCTCTGGATTCTGGCAAGTTCGAGTGCGTGACCAGGACATTCACAAGACGGCTTTTCAGACCCCTGGTGGCTTAATGGAATGGGTCGCCATGCCGTTTGGCCTGTGCAATGCGCCGGCTACATTTCAGAGGATGATGAATGACATTCTTCGCGACTTTTTACACAAGTTCGTGACAGTCTACCTCGATGACGTCTGTATTTACAGTCGAACTATGGAGGAGCACCTGGAGCACCTGCGTCTCGTGCTACAACGATTCAAGGAGGGAGGGCTGAAATTACGCCTTAAGAAATGCTTCTTCGGACTGCAAGAAATGGAGTACCTTGGCTACACTGTGTCAGTTGGTAAAATTTCGGTTTCCACAAAGAAAGTCGAGGCCGTTGCAGACTGGCCAGTGCCCAAGACGCAGAAGGAGGTTCGCAATTTCGTACAGTTCTGCAACTTCTATGCCAGATTCATACACCATTTTAGCGACCTTACGGCTCCATTGACGGACTTACTGCGGAAGTCCCAGCCACATAAGGTTACGCTGACGCCTGCCTGTTTGGAAGCCTTCGAGACTCTCAAGTTACGGCTCATTTCCGCGCCATGCGTGATCCTTCCGGAGGTCGGCTCGGACGCGATGTTCACCGTAGCTACAGATGCTTCAACAGTGGGGATTGCAGCAGTCATGTTGCAAGACCAAGGAGGAGGTCTTCAACCAGTCTCTTACTGGGCGCGTAAGCTGAATCCAGCTGAGCGTGGTAACACTTACTCTGCGTACGACTTAGAAGCTTTGGCTGTATGCGAAGCCGTCAAGCATTGGAGGTGCTATCTTGAAGGATGCTCTAAGTTCCTTGTCGTAACAGACCACGACACACTGCGACATCTGCTCAGGCAACCGAACAACAGGCTGAACAAGCGGCAAGCAAGATACTTGCGGGATTTGCAACCGGTTGTGGGCTCGATGACACTTGCACATCGCAAGGGAGCTCTGAACGAAGCTGACCCGTTAAGCCGGCGTCCAGACTTCGTACCTCAGGCCACAGAACCTTTATTTTGGGATGGCGAGGTTCCGTCAGATCGAGAATTACGACGGAAGTCCCAGCTGCTGTTTGAAGACGCGCAGTTAAATTTACTGACTGTTAACGCGCTGCAGCTGAGCCCTGAGTTCGCTGATCTCATTCGCGAGGGGTTCTCACAAGATTCGTTTTATGGGGACGATGGTGAGTGGACGAAAGACAGTCGGATAGAAGCCAGGGACGGATACTTTTGGCGCCTCAATCGCCTCTGTATACCACAGAACTCTGAGCTCCGACTGAGATTGATCACAGAGATGCACGAAAGTTCGTCAGCTGGTCACAGAGGAGTTGCTAGCACTCTTGCTAAAGCACTCGACAGATTCTGGTGGAAACGAAGCCGCCAAGACGTGAAAGATTTCTGTGAACGCTGCGTCGTGTGTCGACGAGCGAAGATTCGACCGCAGATGGCTGCGACTCTTTACCTACTACCTGTACCACCCATACCGTGGCACACAGTTGGTCTTGACTACCTAACACACTTGCCTGAAAGCAATGGCTTTAACAGTGTGCTGATTGTGGTAGACCATCTAACTCGAATGGCCCATTTCTGCCATGTACAGAGTCGATAACTGCCGAAGAAACTGCAACTTTGTTTTCACAGGGAGTCTACCGCTTACATGGACTGCCCCGTGTGCTGATCAGCGACCGCGACCCGAAATTTGTCAGCGCCTTCTGGCAGACACTTTGGAGACGCCTCGGAACGCGTCTGAACATGTCTTCCAGCCGACATCCAGAAACGGACGGGTTAACAGAGCGCGTGAACAGCACGTTTCAGCAGCTTCTTCGTTGCTTCTGTTGCTACGATGGCTATGAGTGGACGACACTTCTACCGCAAGTGGACTTTGCGTACAACGCTTCGCGTGCACTCGGAATTGAGCACACACCGTTCGAGGCTAACTTTGGGTTCTCTCCTGAGGAGCCTCCTGACCTGTTGTTCAGTATGCGACCATCGATACCAATTTCGCAAGACGCAACAGAACGATTGAAATTGTTACAGGACGTGCATACCCTGGTACGCTCAGTGTTACAGCTACACCAGGACGAGATGCAGGCGCGCACAGAACCGTCTACAGCGCCACACTTCGCTAAGGGAGACAAGGTATCAGTCGTCACAGCAAACCTTTTTCTGCGAGGACAACCGAATCGGAAACTCAGGGACAGACAGCTTGGACCTTTTTCAGCGGAGGAGCAGATTGGAAAACACAGTTACAGATTGAAACTTCCAGCGACTGTACGCTTACATCTTGTGTTCCATGTTAACAACTTGCGACCCTGCTCTACCGCTCCACTACGACCAGCTGTCCCGGTGACTGTACCTGAAGGAGACGACGAGGAGTTTGATGTCTTGCCCATCTCTGCTGTGTGCATCAAGTCACTACCTGGGCGACGAGGCAAATATTTGCTCTTCATGACGCACTTCAGTGATGATGACATTCCACCTGTCTGGCACCGGTTAAACGAGGTACACCGGACGATTGCGTTACAAGAATTCTTGGAGACGCTCCAATGGCGCAAGTTCGCCAAGACTCAGACTTACATTGACTTCATGCACGCTCACCCAGTGCGCATTCATGAGTCCCAGTAACTGCTTCAGTAAAGGAGCTTAGACCACGGAGGTTTGCCTCGCGGCGGCCTCAAGATCTGTCAAGAGGGGGAGGGTACGAGTGTGACGAGTACAGTCCTGCAACAGTACATTGCAGGACATTGTACAGGTACTCGTTACGGATTCCAATTCGTGCTTTTCCACAGGACGGACGTATATTCGTGGGTACGTCGCTACTGCAATATTTATAAGGGCACTTATGCTACAGTACGACCAGTACCTCCCGGTACGTACAAATATGCATAATTAATCTAACTAGCCAGATGACGCGCCAGAACGAGCTCTTCGATGCAGAAAGAGCCGCGTCGTGAAACCCAATGCTAGGCAGGCCGCGTCTCGAGGCAGAGAACGACGGTTAGACAGCCCTAACGCCTGACACGTAAGCGTAGCTTGCAGGCGTAACCAATCTGGGCAGAAACCTATTTAAGCCCAGTGCAGTAGAGGGGGGTGACAGAACCATTTAACAATTCCATTGTTCATTTGCAAACATCGAGTGCCTAAGTACTGCAGTGAAACATCTTTCACCATTGCCTCTCGACAACATCATTTTACCATCTTGCAACGACAGAACTAGACAGACTAGAACTGATTTGTGCTAGCGTTTAGCTTACAGAGGCTAACCGCCACTCTCTCTCTCTCTCTCTCTCTCTCTCTCTCTCTCTCTCTCTCTCTCTCTCTCTCTCTCTCTCTCTCTCTCTCTCTCTCTCTCTCTCTCTCTCTCTCTCTCTCTCTATCTATCTATCTATCTATCTATCTGTCTATCTATCTATCTCTCTCTCTCTTTGTCTATCTATCTCTTTCTCTCTCCCCCTCCCCCCCCCCCCCCCCCCCCTCTCTCTCTCTCTCTCTCTCCACTCTCTCTCTCCCTCTCTCTCTCTCTCTCCCTCTCTCTCTCCTCTCTCTCTCTCCTCTCTCTCTCTCTCATCTCTCTCTCTTTCTCTCTCTCTCTCGTCTCTCTCTCTCTCTCTCTCTCTCTCTCTCTCGCGCGCGCGCGCGCGCATTCACACACTCTGAGTTCATCTCCTCTTACACCATTGTCTGTGGATTACTTCAAATATATGTGTGTCCATATCTGCACTAATTGGTGGTTCATGTTCACGGTGGCGTACAATTGGCGTATGTTAGGGTTAATATGTGTATGTTACTTTACAAGGTGATGACGAGTTTTATGATACTACGGATTGTTGCGTTTCGACAAGCGGTATGTGCAAGATCCAACAAGCAAACTTTGTGCAATGTGTCACAACCAGCCTCTCGGTGGCTGGTTGCTAGTCAAAATCTCTCATGGGAAGCGTTCAATGAGTGAAAAGTGCTGGTAGTTCTGTAAGCAAACTACAGTGGAGCAGTCGCTATGCGAGGATTGAAGGAAAGAAGTTACAATGTGGAATATCCTGTCACCGCCCTCCATTGTGCTAGACTATTTATAGTCTAGCAAAGCTCGCCTTCGGTCTCGTCACGCGTCACGCTTCCCCAGGCAGGTGTCGACGTGTCGACGTCCGTAGTCTTTCGTCGGCAAGGTTGTGTAACCAATTGGCCTCGTGCCTAGCGTCTTGACGCATGGGAGAACTCACTGTGCGTTCCGTACATACCGGGAGGTACATATACGTACAGTACTGCGGACAGTGTCCTCGAGCTTCACAATGGCAAGTGTAACTGCTAGTACACTACATCCGTGGAAGGTACGGTATAAATATCGTAGCGAGTACTTGTACTAGTCCTGTAACGTACTGTCACAGGACAGTACTCGCCACACTCGTACGCTCCCCCTCTTGACAAGATGTGAGGCTGGCCGAGAGGCCAACCTCAAGCAGTAGGTCTTCGGGCTTTCTCCATAGGTCGAGTCGAGCGCTGCGTTGCAGGCTGTGCTCTCAGGAGATCCGGGCGTCCTATCTCAGTGCTGTTCTTCAGCACGACGCAGATGTCTCAATTCCGGGCGGTAGTCGTAGCGATTAGCGATACCGGTAACGACACTTCATCTGAGCCTGTAATCAAATGTATCGATGTGCTCCTGTAGAAAAGTCAGCACTTTTCATATCGTCAGAATCATACAGGTACTGTATCTCGAAGTGTCATCATCAATAATATTTCGATCCCTGTATACACTACGGGACAAAATAATATCAGTCGCGTCTGATGTCCTGTCAGTCAGCTACCATCTTCAGACAGACACAGAAACAACACTTCAACCAGCAGGTAAGTGTATCAAGCACGGCAAACTCTCTCAGGTTCTGTCGTAGTAGAGGTTGCACAGGCAGCGACTTCTTCGTTGCCATAGAATGTTGTCGATATATCTCTCTCGACAAACGAGGGACACTGTAATAAATATCCGAAAATACTACAGTCTTGTCCACCACTCAACTCATCTTTCGTGCATTCCATATCGACTCCCTTCAGCATGTCTACGCATCAGGCTCGTACCACGCCAACACTTTGTTGCGCATCGAGGTAAAGTCAATAGACCTTGCCAACTTTCAAGTTGCGCAATCTGGTCCAATCGTATTGCCTCGGCAAACTCGGATTGTGGATATCTCGCTAGTCACGAATTACACTACCACTCACTATCATGGTTTCTTGCCAATCAATCTCTCTGAGTCTCTGGTATGCAAACGAGCACTAACGAGCAGCAAATGAGTTCGCGAGTGAAAACGTGGGGTCGAACCACGGTCCGAAACCGATGTCACAACCGGCCTCTCAGGTGGGGGTTCATCTCGGACCGTGACACGCATACATACAATGATCGGACTCACCGGGTATCGAACCCGCGACCTTCCGCGTATTAGGCGTGCGCTTTACCGGCTAACCGAAAAAGCATAGGTGACATATGTGGCCACATACCACATATGTACTAATCTACGACACTACCACGGCCCCCCCCCGGAGTCTCCCCGGACCGCACCCCGGCTCCGAAACCAATGTCACAACCAGCCTCTCGGTGGCTGGTTGCTAGTCAAAATCTCTCATGGGAAGCGTTCAATGAGTGAAAAGTGCTGGTAGTTCTGTAAGCAAACTACAGTGGAGCAGTCGCTATGCGAGGATTGAAGGAAAGAAGTTACAATGTGGAATATCCTGTCACCGCCCTCCATTGTGCTAGACTATTTATAGTCTAGCAAAGCTCGCCTTCGGTCTCGTCACGCGTCACGCTTCCCCAGGCAGGTGTCGACGTGTCGACGTCCGTAGTCTTTCGTCGGCAAGGTTGTGTAACCAATTGGCCTCGTGCCTAGCGTCTTGACGCATGGGAGAACTCACTGTGCGTTCCGTACATACCGGGAGGTACATATACGTACAGTACTGCGGACAGTGTCCTCGAGCTTCACAATGGCAAGTGTAACTGCTAGTACACTACATCCGTGGAAGGTACGGTATAAATATCGTAGCGAGTACTTGTACTAGTCCTGTAACGTACTGTCACAGGACAGTACTCGCCACAAATGGCTGATTATTGATTATCATTTGCGCTATATTTTGTAGAAATGGCAACATTGCTTTGCTTTTATTAAAATGCAATATGCCTGCATTTTTTCTGGAATTGGTTTCATAGGTGCAGAAAAAATTTGTATTGGCATACGGTGGTCTTCACGTTCGGAGTTCGCGTGCGTGTGGAAATGGGGGTGGGGGGTTTATGTCTTCGAATATAACCAATAGCCCGCAGGTCTCGCTTGCTGTGCTTCTAGGGCTTTGAGTTAATAGTTAATGATTGTTTTGAGGTTTGGAGATCAAGGTTTGAGGTATTGTTGTTCAACCCTAGTATATCCTTTACAATATTCACTTGTTAGCTTGAAGTTTTTCTCATGGTTGCCATTCCCATGAGAGGAACATTGTGAACAACATACCGCAGTCAGTGTAGAATATGTTTTCAATTTTGCGTGAAAGTGTTTTAGAGAACCAGTTTTGCATGTTACTCCCTCGCCCATATGTGTTGAAGCCAACTTTTTGTCCTTCACCCTCACTTGTCCTGCACAATATGGCCATTGGTTCTTCTTGCTACTAATATTAGATGAATTCAAGCATGTCCGTTACCTATATTTAGGTCATCTCCCATTTCTATCGACTGCACGGCTCCTCGAAAAACGTGGAGCAGGTCGCGATGCCCTTCGTCTTCAAATACCTCATCGCAGAGCTTGTGACTTGGTGAGCGCCCCCCTCCCATTTAGTCACCCACCGCGTCGTCATTTTTCATTCTCACCCCTCTATGACGACTGAATTTATTTTGAATGAATGAATAGTGAATTTTCTGAAGGAATTACCGAATGGATTACTGATTTACTAACATATGGAATAAAGTACTTTATTGATCCATCATTATTTGTTTAGGGATAAATTCCTAATTGTGAACCTCTCCTCCCTATATATATGGGGCAATGAACATGGAGGTGCTTTATTTGCATGTCAAGTAGAGCGCTAGTGGCGCCCGCCGGCGGCGCAGCGGCGGCGGCCCCGGAGAGGGGCGCGTTCGCAGGCCCGTCGGCACCTACCTCTACCTCCGCGCGGTGGGCGCTGGTAACCCTGTAGCCGTGCCATGCCTGGCACGGTAGGGGGCTGAACGAGGTACCGACAGCTGCGATCCGCGGGATAAGCAGCTGTCGGGAAGCCCGGTACGGAGGGTTTTGGAAAAACATAATATCCGTACACCAACACAGGGATCTCCCGCTCGGCTTGTCCGATATGTTCTTTCAGCGACTAAATACTCTCCCGCCCTGTCGGGTACGAGGACTGCGGAATGTTTTTTGGCAAGGAAGGGTACGGACGGATCAGCGGTGGGACGAGGGTGTTGGAGCTAGCGGCGGACAGCTGGAAAGCAACGCTAGGGCACGGCGCTCGCTAGTCGCTAGCAGCGGCCAGCCTTGCGACACCTTTTGGTCTCCCCTGGGGGAGAGGCCCGAAGATACGCAGGACGGTGGCGGGTCGCAGCCGGAAGAGCGGCACGGTCAGGCGGCGGAGGTCGGGAGGATCATCCGCCGCCGGAAAAACCCGGTACGGGGGGCTTTCGGTTAAATATTCCCGTACCCACCATCTTTTGACACCGAAATTGAAATTGAAATTGAAATTGTTTACAACATGTACCGTATGCGCCGGTTTTTCACCAAAAAGCCGGATGCGTCGGTTGCTGTCTCTGGGCCCTCCCAACTATGTCAAACAGGGAACTTACAAGTCAGGGCTAGACCGTGAACCACCTATGTCCAACCTCTCCAAGTGTGGTCGGGGGTTTTACTCCCCCCCGGGGAGGGTCTGAAGCGGTTTAAAAGCGGTGTGCAAGAATGGCTTGGGGAGGTGCGTTATGCGGAGGCTCGGCGAGTGGTCGTGCGTGATTTGGTGCGGTAGACAAGGAGGAGATAATGCAGCCATTGGACGGTGTGTGCATGGAGTGAAGAAAGGATGCGAGATGTGTCGAGTCGTGCTTTGGTGACTAGTTTGTCGGGAGGGTCGGTGCGGAGGGTGAGGAGAGAGGTGAGACTTGCTATGGTGGACGAGTGCGGAGTGCCCGTGCGGCTCATGACTATGGGTAAGATGTCGACTTCGGTACCTGGCCAGTGGTTTCGGATGGCATTTGCGAGGGGTGTGTATTTGTCCCTAATCAAGCTAGCTGTGTGTGAGAGGTTGTGGTCGGTGCAGTATTTCCATTCCCCTATCTGTATTTTCCTGATAGATGAGTATCGGCGGCGGCCGTTGTTGTGACCGACGAAGCGAGGTTCGAGGAGGCGTATGAAATCGGGTTTGTACGCCGGGGGACGGAGTGCAGGAGGGAGGATTTCGGGGGGGAGGATAGCGGGGCACGAGGTTAGGGAGTCGGGCGAGAGACCTTCGTCTGCGTCAACAAGGCGGGTGGGCATGTGGGTGGGGTGCGGGGGGTGACAGTCAAGAGGGGTGTAGGTGGGGGTGGGGCGGGTGAAAGACTTGATGGGTTTGTTACCGAAGTCTGCAGTGATAGTCTCCCAGCGTCCTCCGTTGTGGCGTTCCAGGAGGGATAGTAGGAGTTGTAGCGCGCTGTTGTGACGGTCCTGTCTTAGGCCCGACATGGATGGGCAGTTACCGGCCATGTGGCCGTTGCTGGTGAATTGGCCACACATGGGACAGCGCATGGTGGGGTTGTGAGTGAGGAGGCGGGTGTTGTGGACGCCCCATATGAATTCTTGTTTGTGGGTGAATTGGGTGTTGGTGAGTGTTGTGTGTTTTTTGTGGAAGGTGAAGTCGGCGCCGTCTGCCGCGGCGCGGGCGAGGAGGGCGCCGTGTTTGGATGTCTGTGAGAGGGGTGTAAGTGTGTGTTTGCAGCTGTGGGTGTGTGCGTCGGCTTTGAGGTTTGTGTATATGTATGGTATGGGTGCCCCTTGAGTCTGTGGTATGAGGGTGTAAGGCCAGGTCCAGTGACCGATGGACACGTCCGAGCCTGTGTTGTATGTGGTGTTTGGTGTTTGACCATCCGCTATCTGGTTAGCGAGTGCGTCAGCGAGGTCGTTGCCGAGTGAGTGGTTATGTGCTTTAATTTTCCCGAGATGTGTGCGGATGCCTGCGTTGCAGCGGGTTATGATGGTGCGTGTGATAGAGAGGAGTGTGTCGCGGTGGATGTTGTGCCTATAAGCGGAGGGGCAGTTAAGGTATCCTTGTATGAGACGGAGGGAGCACGCACTGTCAGTTAGGAGGTGGGTATGGCCTAGTTGGAGGCCTACGTCAATGCCAGCTAGTTCGGCTCGATTGATAGTATGGGAGGGAGGGGTAGAGGTCACCAGGATTTTGACGTTGGTGTCCGAGGCTGGGTGTGTGGCTGCGGCCCCTAGAGGGGAGCTGCTTCCTTTTTTCGAGCCGTCTGTGTATACGAAGTCCTGCCAGTTCCAAGCAAGAGTGCCTCTGGTGGGGGAGTATGTTAGTTGTGTGCGTTCTTGGAGGGGGTAGGTAAGGGGGTGAGTGGGGTTGGGGGGGAAGTAGTATATGCCTGCGGAGTGAGGTGAGTAGGAGTCTGTGCGGTATGGAGGTGGGATGGTGATGGTGGGGTTCGGGAGGTGTGTGTCGTATATGGACTCGAGGGTGTTGTGGAGTGCGGTCATGGCAGTGTGTGAGGGTAGGGTGGGGAGTGCGAGGGAGTTAGCTACTAGGTAGATGTCGACCATCCAGCGTGTTCCGAATGGGGTAGGGGTGGGGTGTCCTGTGTGTTGGTCTGGGGGTAAGAAGGTGTTCGCGTCATTGGGAAGGGTGTATAGGTGATGTGTGTAGGGGGAGTTGATATACTTGGAGTGGCGGTATGGGGTGTGTTCCCAACGGGGGAGTATGAGGATGGTAGCGCAGGGGGTGTGTGAGGCTGTGCGGTGTGCGCTGGTGATTGCATGTTCCATGGCTCGGCGCATGCATTCGTGGTCGTATTCGGGGTTGGCGATGTTGATGCCTTGCCATGTGTGTGGGGCATTGCTGCCGCTGGATGAGAAGACTATGTCTTCGGGGTAGAGTGAGTGGTAGGTGTGCGAGTGGAGTGATTTATTGAGGGGGTCTGAGTAGAGTTCTGTCTGGATGTGGAATGTGTGACGGAGAGCCGAGAGGAGGTCTTCTCTGGTGGCCCATCTGTTGCGGGTGGTGGTGGCGGGTGTAGGAGAGTGGATTTCAGAGCGGGAGCCTAGGCGAGTGAGGAGGTTGTAGACCTCCTCTTCGAATGTATGGTCGGAGAGGTCGGGGCGAAAGAGTTGGTATAGGTGGCGGACGCGGGGGCCGTTAAGGGTGGTTACCGCGCGGCCGTCGGGGGTGCATAGTATGGTTGTGTCGTGGAGTGATGGGTGTGTGTGGATGGCGAATTTACCGGTTGGGAGCATATCGAGGTCAGGGTTGATGGGGGTGTGGTTGAATGTGATAAGGTGGTGTGTCCAAGGTGGCGGTCCGGGTTCTGGCAGGATGGGTGTGGTGGAGGGGACAAAGCCGGAGTTAAATGCGGTGAGGGCGGTGGGGCCGGAGGGGGTCTCACTGATGGTGTCGTGTAGTTGAAGGCAAGGCGCCCACTGGACCTCGTGGAGGCGGGTGAGGTCGTGTTGTTTGCCGCGAGCGCACCAGTCGCATTGCCATGAGGCGGGGCCTAAGGCGGGGCGGCATTGGGAGTGGACGGCAAAGTGCGGGCATGTGCTGCAGGTGGAGGTGGGTTCTAAGTGCAGAGGGTTGTGGCATATGGAGCAATCGGCGGGGGTGGGGGTGGGTAGGTTTACCGAGGTGGGGGTGGAAGAGATGAGTCGGAAGCCGTCGTCCAGTTGGAGTTGTATATCCCATTCCGTTAGGTGTTCCGGGGCCCATTCGACCATGTATTGGGTTTGTCCGTATTCTGTGTCTTTGTGTTTGGAGATGATTCGCGTTACGTCGCAGGGGGGGAAATGGTGGTCTGAGGGGGAGAGGTATTCTGTGTCTATGTGCGTGATGGGTGCAGTGGGGGAGTAGGTGTTGGTGCGGGAGGAGTGGGTGAAGGGGGAGAGAGTGTGAGGAGGGCGGGGGAGGTGTGACGTGAGGAGGGGAACCCATGAGGGGTGGAGAGAGGTGGGGGGGGATGCTTGTTTGGGGTTGAGGTTTGTGACGGGGAAGCGGTTGTGGACAGTGTCGGTGGGTTCGGTGAGGACTGCGGCGAGTAGGCGTATTGGGATAGTGAGGGAGGTGTTGGACCCCGTGAGTTTGGTGATGGACTGGCAGGATTTGAGGATGAAGGAGGAGGGGGTGGCGCGGAGGAGGACTTGTGACCATTCGGTTATGTGATTTTGCCAGAGGGGGTTAAGACGGGGAAGGAGGGAAGTGTGTGTCTTGCGGGGTGAGAATTCGTGGTATGCTTGTTTGTATGTGTGTGGGTCTGTGATATGTGTGGCTCTGTCTCTGAGGGATGTGAGGAGTGCGGCGTCCTGGTTGGTGAAATGGGTGCGGAGTGTGGAGGCAATGGGGTTGGTGAGGGAGAGGGGGGGGATGTTGTGAAACATGGTACCGGCGTCGCGTTGGGCGCGCACTAGGCTTCTGAGCGTGGGGGGGGATAGACTGCCTGACATTATCGATTCAGTGGGCCAGTGGGAGTATGTTGTGGAGATGTTGTGTATGTGGGCTCTGGCCATGTGGCCCCTATAGCCGGGGGAGTTCAGTATTTTGTGGAGGTGGCAGACAGTGAGTTGTGCGGTATGGGCTCTGAGGGAGGGGAGGCCGTAGCCGAGGTCGGAGGTAGGCCGGTGTAGGGCTGTGCGGGGGAGGTTACGTACCGAGGAGACGGCGGAGCGGAGGGCGCGGCATATTTGACCTTCGAGGGTGTCCAATTGGGAGTCGCTGAAGAGGCCGAGTTGGAGGGTAAAGTGTTTTCCGAGTAGGAGGCCACGGATGACGCGAATTCTGCGGGACTGGGTTAGTAGGGAGGAGGAGAGGGCGTTGATGAGGGATGTGGTAGTGCGTTTGAGTTCGTGCCAGTGTTTGGTGAAGGTGAGGGAGGTGTTGAGTTCGACCCCAAGGACGCGGTATGTGTCCGAGGGGCCTATGGAGGGGATGGGTGCCGGGGTGGAGTTGATGGTGATGAACTGTGTTTGGAGGCGGGATGTGAGGAGTGTGATGTTGGCAAGGGAGAGGGCGTTGCCTGTGCGCCAAAGGGCTCCGGTAATGCAGCACTTTCGGATGTTGACGGTCATACCTGTGTAGGCGCTGAAGAGGGAGAGTTTCCTTAGTTGGATGGCCATGTTTGGGGTCGAGCCCGTGGCTAGGCTGAGGTCGTCCGCGAATCCGTGTCCGGGGTATGTGGCTGTGGGTTCTGTTGGGTCGACGTTAGTGGCGGGGGGCCCTGGGCGATAGCCCCGGCTACCCACAGTGAGCCAACGTAGAAAGGGTTCAAGGAATAGGGTAAATAGGAACGGGGAGAGGGTGTCGCCCTGTAGGGTGCCTCGTTTTATGTCTATGGAGGGGGTGGGACCGTATGGGGTAATGTAGTCTGTAGATGAGACTCCGTAGAGGTGTTCGCATGTATCTACAAAAGTGGAGGGCATACCGAGTTGTCTCATGTGTTTGAACATGATGCGGTGGTCTGCTGCGTTGAAGGCGCCCTTGAAGTCCGCGTACATGACGTAGATATCTTTTTTGTGGAGTTTCGCGTCCTCCATGGCCATGATTATGGAGGAGAGGGCGTCGTGGATGCTGCGGTGTTGTCGAAAGCCGTCTTGTTGGTCGCTGAGGATGCCGTGGGTTTCGGCGTATTTCGAGCCTGCGTCTTTGATTAGTGCGGTCCATAGCTTAAGAAGGTTATTCATGAGGGCGATGGGGCGGTAGTTGTCAAGGAGGGTGGGGTCACCTTTTTTATGTAGGAGGCATGTTGTGCTATGGCACCATTCAGGGGGTGTGTAGGAGTTATGGGCGAAGAGGGATAGGAGAGAGTAGAGGGCGGAGCGGGTCTCCGGGGGTAGGAACTTGATTATTTCATTGGGGATACCGTCGGGGCCGGGGGCCTTGCCTGTGCCTAGCGAGTTGAGGGTTTTATCAAATGTATCACGGGTAATCATGTCGGCGAGAGTGAGTGTGGGGTCCCCTCGGGGTTCGATGGTGTAGTTGTCGGGGTTGTCATGGTGTTCCCAGGGGGGTACGGGTAGGTCGGGCGGGGTGGCTCGCGTGAGTTCGGTGGTGAAGTGGGAGTGGACCGCCTTAATGACGGCTGAGGGGGAGGATGCTGTGGTTTTATCGGGCTTGGTAATGCGGTGGAGAGTTGAAGTTGCGGTGGTCGCGGGGAGGAGGCCACTTTTAATTTTTAAGCGGCGGTGGGAGGATTTTGGGGAGGCGTCGTAGGCAGTATTGGTGCGGGTTTTAATCTTTTGGAGTATATCAGTGGTGGTCGTTCGGAGTAGAAGGCGTATGCGTGCTTGGCATTGTTGATGGATATCGGTAGGGGAAAGATAGTCAGAGGTTTGCAAGAGGGTTTGGGCTAGGGGTAGGGGGCCACCGTTGGTGCTACATCTGCGGAGTTTGCGAATGAGTCTGCGTGTTTTTTTAGATAGCCAGGTGGGGTTAATGGACGAGGTAGTGGGGCGGGGTTTCTTCGGGGGTAGGAGGGGCCATATGGTGGCTGCGTGGTCCATATGTTGGGAGAGTAGTGCGGTAAATTTCGAGGCTAGGGTGTCGAGGGTATCGGGAGAGGCCTTGGAAGGGGTTGTATTGAGAATTTCTGCGTGGAGGGAGGCCGTGCGGTTGATAAGGGAGGGTGTGCTACGTTGGTATGATGTAATGTGGTGCGGTTGTAGTGGGAGTTTGAAGGTGAGTTTGCGGGTGGTGTGGTGAGTGTGAGGTGGGTTGTGGGCCGAGGGTGGACGAGCGACTAGGGAGGAGGGGGCAGGAATAACTAGGTGTATCGCCGAGTGGTCGGAAAAGTGTGAGGGAGAGGTAAAAGTTGAGCATGCAGGCGGGTTGAGGCTGAGGGGGGAGGGAGGAGGGGTGAGCCAGTGGTCGAGGCAGCCTCCGCTACGGGGGAAGGTGGGGAGGGGGGGGTGGAGTGGTCGGAGGTGGTATTCGAGTAGGGAGGTGAGGGCGGGGTTGCCTGTACCTTGTGTGGTGGTCGTTTGGAAGTCGCCGCCCCAAAGGACACGGTGAGTTGGGTGGTCGTCCGTCAGGCGGAGGCCCCATGCCGCGACCTCCGCGAATAGGTGGGTTAGTTGGTTGCTGTGGAGCTGCGGCATGTAGGCTCCGAGGAGGAGGTAAGGGTCGCCTGAGTGAGGGACGAGTTTTAATCCCGCGATATGTGGGATGAGGTGGGAGGGTGGGGTAAGGACAGTGGCAGAGTGGAACGACTCTCTGCGGACCGCGAAGAGAACGCCTGCGTTGGGTAGGGGCACAGATGAGTAGCATGGTCGAGAGCTTTTGAGGAGGTATTGGGGGAGGGCAATACGCCATCGGGATTTGTGGGTGGCGTGGTTGGTTTCCGTGAGGATGAGGACGTCAGGGTGGTGGGTGGTGGCTAGGTATTCTACGTCCATGATGGAAGTGTGTAGGCCTCTGGTGTTGAGGTTGATGAGGTGTAGTGGTTGTGGTAGATGGTGTGGGAGGATGGGTGAGGGGTGAGGGACGGGGGGGTTGGGAGGGTTTTCGGGGGGGCATGTTACGTGGCGGTTTGGGAGGATGGGGGAGGGGAGAGAGGTGTTTGGGAGAGTGACGTGGGGACGGTTGCGGGGAAGAGGGGGGTGGAAGGAGGGGGAGGGGGGCATGGTGTGAGGAGGGGGGGGGGATGGTGGGGGGGGTTGGAGGAGGTGAGGTGGCGTAAGAGGGGGGGAAGTTTGATCGGGATGGAGGGTGTTAAGGAGTTGGGAGCGTCCGACCGGGAGGGGAGTGGAGCGGAAGATGTGGTGCCATATGAGTGTATGTAGGGAGTAGACAGTAGTGCGAGGGTCGAAGGGAGGAGGGTTATAGGAGTGGTCGGGGGGTGCTGTAGTGATGTAGTAGGTATGAAGGAGGGCGTGGGTTCCGCACGACCACGCGTGGGATGTGTCGTTTTGGCGAGGGGGGTTTAGTATGCGTAGGTCACCGACAGGTGGGGGAGGGGAAGAGTTCCAAGAGGCGAGAAGGGCGAGGGAGCGAGTGAGGAGGTTTGGAGGGGGGGGGTTGTGGAGGGAGTCCACCCAGGTTGCTGAGGAGTGGGTGAGGTGGAGGAGACCGAAGTGAGAGTGTTGCCATGTGAGGATAATTAAGGAGTGGTTGGGTGTGCCGGGGTGGGGGGGTGAGCCTCGATTAGAGAGGTTAGTCCATTGGCTAGGGTAGAGCTTATGTTGGTGGAAGTTATCAACTTCGGTATTGGTGATTACGGTGTACGAGGCCGAGGCCGTGGAGTGGAGTTTAGATAGGGAGGTAGCAATGCAGTATAAGTTTGAGAGGTCTTGGTAGTGTCCCCATTGGAAAGAGAGCACCGCGGAGGAGTCTAGGTTTCCAATGGGGGTGGGTAGGCCATATTCGAGATTTAAGTCAAAGAGGTAGTTGTGTAATTTGACGCCACACGTGGTAGAGGTAAAGTGGGCCGGGAGTGAGGACCGAAGCGAATACGGAGTAGTAACGATATGATGTCGGATGTCAGGGAGGGAGGTGGGGGGGGGGTTTGTGGGGTCGAACCTCTGGGCCGTGAGGCCCGTCTTGTGGGTGACTAATGATGATAAGCGGCCTTGCCGGCCGAGGCTTGTGGAGGGCGAGCGTGTGAGGCTCCGGAGGGTCCGATCGTCAGTGCTTTGCGCATGTCGGGGAGTAGAGGCTCCTTGGGCCGGGTGGTCGGTCGGAGCTTAAGAGGGGGCGGTAAGTGTATGGATGGCGGAGACATTGTGAGAGGGTAGGGGAGGGGGGATATAAAAGTTGTAAGCAATGGGTGATAGGTATTAGGGGGAGGGTGAGAGTGGGGAGCTGCACTGACAGAGGGGGCTGTCGATATCGTATTAAAAGTGCTTCGGGGCTTCCGAGAGAAGCCTTGGAGCAGGTCTAAAGGAAGTGGGGACTGTAGGGGCGGGGGAATACGTGAATCGCTGAGAGCGTTACGGGTACGGGACCGCAAGACCGTGTCTGTAAGGGGGGGGCGATATTTCCGGGGCATGTAGATTCGCGGGGGGGCGGGTGATCGGTTAAGCTTTCGGGTAGAGCAGGGCGGGCGGGCTAGTCTCAGCAGGGGGAGAGCTGTCGTTATTGTAACGACAGGCGAGATGGGCAGAGCATGGAGGGTGGAAAAAGTGGGAGGGAGAACGACTGCACTAGGGTCTACAGTGAGGTAATCGCAGGTAAGCGCGAGTGTCTGATGGGTGAGTCGTATTAGGCGGGCTGTAGTGTAAAGTAAAAGAGAACAGAGAATGAGACATCGGAGGGGCATAGCGACTGGAGCGAGCGTTCGATTGAGCGAGGGAGCAGCAGGAGGGCAGCCGGCAGCAGGAGGATGAAGTAGGGGGTGAGAGGTAAGCGGGGCGGTGGTGTCTGCTGCTGGTAGCGGGTGAGGAGAATGGGAGTCGTCGGCGGACGGGTCGTGTCGGCCGGTCGGCGGGGAGTTCGTGCGAGAGGGAGCGTACAGGGCACGGGCCAGCGCTACAGGCCAGGCGGCATGCGAAGCTGTGTGTATGTTAGTGTATTGGTGGGGTAGGAGAGTAGCACAGGGGGAGGGGGGTGTGGATGAGAACAGATCGGGGCGGTGGTGAGTGCAGGGGCGAGAATCAGGCCTGTAAATAATATATTTTTTCCGGATTAAAGAAAGCGACTTTTGAGTTTCACCATGTTGCATTACTGGACTAATTTTACAGCATTGTGGCTCGGAAGCACTAAGGCGAGAAAAAGGTATCGAGTTTGGTGCGCTATGGACGATGTTATCAGTATAGGCTAGCAGGAGGGGACGGGGGTGGCGAGGCTGTTCCTTACTGTGGGACATAGCGGGACGATCGTATCGGTACTGTTCGTCTGTGTGGGTCGAAGAGTCAGCGGCCCGTCCTAGGTCAGTGGTTGACCCGGGGTCGGCGAGGACCAGAGGCGTTCGAAGTCTTCTGATAGGAGAGGGTGCCAAAGCCGTGCTCAGGTCCTGGGCGGCTTGGGGTGGTGGGGGCACAGTGTTGAGTAGAGCGAGCGGATGTCCCGCGTGGGAGCTCCTGTGGGTGTAGGGGTCCGCGGTAGGCGCATTCGCGGGCCGATCCCGCAATTGCATATGTCTGTACGTGGGAGGGGGGTTAGAGTTTGTGGACAGATGGGTCAAGTTGGGCTTGAAAGTTTGGTATGCAGTGGGGGGTTCCGAGGCCTGGCCAAAGTCTTGGGCGGCAGGGGGCGGTTGGAGGGCGGAGTTGAGTGGAGCGAGCGGGCGTCCCGCGTGGCGGCTCCGGTCCCTGAGGAGGACCTGTTTGTAGGAGTTCGGGTGGTTGGAAGGAAGGATCAGGGTGGTCGATGGGCATTTTTCGATGTATGTGTAGTAGAGGTTGTGGATGTGGGTGGAATGTGGAGTTGAAGTGGTCAGCGTGTGTTGGCGGCACACGACCAGGCCTGATGGGACCTGGGTTTGTTTTCTGCGGGCGTCGGGTGTGGACGTCCGGACGCTCGGAGGGGCGCGTGGTGGTGCGCCGGCTCCGTGGGGAGGTTCGTTTTGTAATCTATTGGACTCGTAGGGGTGTCGTAGTATTGAGCATAGTACACGAGGTGTTTGTGAAGCGGACGGCGCGGATTCCGGCATGTGAATCGAATTCAAATTTGTGAAAGCTGCGCCTTGGAGTGTGTACCGTCTGATGTGCCTACGGATCCACAGACCTGGGTGAGCGAGGCTCGGGTGGGGAGAGGTGATCGGTGCCCGTCGTCCGACGGGCCCTGTGGTCACCAGTCTATCGCTCATAGGGAGGCCAAGCCCGGAGCGAAGACGGTCGGCGTTGCTCATCCGAGCTACCGACCCATCCCCTGTATTTTTTATGTCAGTAGTACTTTAGTAGTACTTTGGATCTTTTTACTATCTTTAGTGACGGTAGGATAGAAAAAAAAGCCGGACACCGTATTATGCAGCCTAGCTATTTTTTCCTCCCAGCCCCCGCAAGAAGGGAGAAGGCTAGACTAGGTGGAGAGTCGCGCCGAGCACATCGACTACTATCTCCGATATCTCGGACGGGGACGAGCACGGGTCGAGACGAGTCCGACGAAGACCTGTGCGAGGGGGGTTTTTCACTTGCCTTTCCCCCCTACCGGAGTCGCACAGGAGCCGAGGTCAGGCAGGTTCGACTCGACCAGCTCATGCTGATCAGCCTTGCTGATCAGCGACCCCGCCGCGGCTGGAGCATGCCGCGTATCGTGGAGAATAGTGACATTTTATATTTCATACTGTATCCCCAAAAAATACGTATAGATCATAAAATAATAAATACCTGGATACGGGTATGTTTTAGACGGTATCGTTACTGCCATTGGAGAGGTTGGGATTAGTGGTTCACGGTCTACCTCACGCTTGTAAGTCCAGCTAGGCGTAGCATAAGGGGGGGGCCATAGACTCCAACCGGTTTTTACTGGTATTGGAGTGTTTAATTTCACATTTCAAATTAGAGCGCTAGTCCATCCTTTTCCTATCAACATCTCGGCCTAGCTAGGTGTTGGAGTGAGACGCCATCACACTCGGTGAGTGAGGGGGTGGGTGATGTGACGCATGAGTGACTTTGCCGTTATCGATATCGATTGAGGTGGCGGTGATTGACTGGAGAAGCTCTTAAAGAACCGCTGATGCGATTTAATGTCAAATTGCTTTGTCTGCTCTCCCGTCTATCGCGACTTCTTTGTCATTCATTTTGAAGAAGAGGGTAGACAAGCACGTCAGCAGTGACACAATAACAATAAGGGCTTGTCAAATAGGGGAAAACCAGGTGAGTGTCATACAAGTAAATGAGGTAGATGCCAATAATCGCGACCTTCAATACCAATACCCCGCGAATCAGCACACACACACACACACACATACACACACATACACACACGCACGCACGCGCACACACACACACACACACACACACACACACACACACACACACACACACACACACACACACACACACACACACACATCAATCCGAAGCCGTTCCGGCAGACAGTCGTACAAATACTACAAGTGCAGTAAATATGTACATTTTGGTCCTTCTGCAGCCGGACACGAGGTACTCGAAATAATATAGGCACGTTTCATTTATTCCCGCAGCCGCAATACATATAGGCGTTGCTGCAACCGCTTCGAATCCCCTTCCAGCCCAGGATTTCTTGAGGGAGAGCTTCATACCCAAAAAATCCAACGCGGCATTTTAACGCACAAAAACAAACGTATACGTATCGAACGTAGAGACATGCACACACAAACACACCGCGAATGAGCCATCTCTCACTGTGTTGCTGTGCTCTGATAATTTTTGGCTCTAGTTATGTCCGTATGCAACATTTTGTTCGTCGATCTACTTCTCTTCCGTTTCGGCGTTTCTTGGGGGATGTGCGACGTGAATTCATGCAACGTCTTTCTGCTGCTCTTCATGGCACTCTGGGTTCTTATCTCCGCGACGCTTTTCAGGAAGGCAGTGCTGATGCTGTGGCATGCCTTCCTGTTCCTCGGGCTTAGGTTTTTTCTTCCTTTCTTTCTTTTTCTTGCTTGGTGGCCTCCACTGCTTTTTCTTGTAAGAAATTTTTGACTTAGGAATAATGTCAGATACTAGCAGTTAGCTAAATGAATATCGGTCTAAAGAATTACTGACCGTCTATTTCAATGCCAATTGTGCAAACACATAATTTTAACAAGTTTCCGGCCGAGATACGTAGAGAAAAATTTAGTGTTATTGTTACATGGGTATATCCGTACATCCAAGTACAGGTGGTATGAGCGCGATGCTTAGTTGCCGGGGGTGAACTTGGTGGCGTAGTTGAAGGCCTGCACGTTGTAGGGGTCTGCGATGTGCTCGGCCCAGTTCTCGACGGGGCCCTTGCCTGTGACAATGGCCTGCACGAAGAAACCGAACATGGAGAACATAGCGAGCCGTCCATTCTTAATCTCCTTCACCTTGAGCTCAGCGAAGGTGTCGGGGTCGTCTGCCAGGCCCAGAGGGTCGAAGGACTCGCCAGGGTATAGCTTGTCGAGACCCTCACCCAGTGGGCCACCGTTGATGCGGTACCCCTCGATAATTCCCATCAGGAGCACCTGGCAGCCCAAGATGGCGAGGATGGACTGCGCGTGGACCAGAGAAGGGTTGGCCAGGTAGTCGAGACCGCCCTCGGAGAAGATTTGTCCTCCGGCCTTGAACCACACGGGCTCTGGGAAGTCGATGCCGCCGTACTTAGCGAGGAGCTCGGGAGTGACGCACCCCAGAGCGCCCAACATGGCCCACCGGGCGTGGATGAGCTCAAGCTCACGGTAGCGGCGGAACGTCTCGGGGTCGGAAGACAGGCCGGCGGTGTCCCAGCCGTAGTCACCGGGAAACTCGCCAGTGAGATAGGAGGGGCCCTCGCCGGAGTAGGGGCCCAGCCACTTGGGGCGGTCGGGGCCGTACCACAAGCTGTCGGGCGCGGACTTCTTTGTTGGCTTCTTAACGGTGCGGCGCATGGTGGTCTCCGACCTCTGCGGAATACGCAACAAAACACAGAGGCATCAGACAACCAACCACATAATAACCGGACAGAGCGTATTCGAGGAAAAGTCGAACGGCGTTCCGACAGAAAGATGTCGGGAGTTTCTATATTTCCCAGTACCACCGAAAACCTCGAAAGGGAATTCCAGCTGACCTCGTATAAACGACCTGACATACCTGGTTGTAGGGGTGAGGGAGAAGACAACCACGGGCTCTCCTAGGTTTAGCCCGGGACATGACAAGATACATATCATGGGTAGGAGATGTAAAATATAATTGGCGGGAGCTGAAATGGCTTCGTTCGCTCGACCACAGGCACGAGTCACCCACATAGCGGGCGACGCCGCCAACAGACAATTAAGATACAATTACGCGGTATAGACTGGTCGAAAATCAAGGCAGGGGGAGGCAGGACAATTGATGTGTCAATATCTCGTCTCGAAGGAGTTCTACGAAAGAGCGATATTCCGAGACGAGGTGGAGTACCTTCGTGGAGGTGGCGGACGACACGCGGGCCGTGAGGCCCGCGACGGAGCCAAGGAAGGTGGCAGCCATGGTTACGAAGAAACAAGAAGAAGTGGTTGAGGAACGTTGATGGAACTGGGGGAGCGGAGGGAAGACTGATAGTTTTTGTGTCTTTTGGGATAGCTGTCCGAGCTTTGTATATGTGACGACCTCGTTGCCACACCCGCTCACGCCTGGCGCGTCCCTCTGCTTGGCACATGCCGCGGTGTCTGAAAGCAAAGTAGGAAAGTACTGTTGTATGGGACTGCCACCCTGGCATGCGAGCACCACCTGGCCAACAGCAGGGCGACGGTTGGGTCCCAGTTCTCGTTGGATTCGCGTGATCATAGTATAAAGTCAAAAGGGATTCATTACGAAATAGTAACGGTTTTCAGACCAGATGGTTAGTCGTAATTGTATGAGTACAATTCCCTCGTATGACATGGCTGTCAAGTTTAGTAAACATTGCGGAAATGGGAAGCGAACGAGAGGCGCCTTCACCGCAATTTCAGAGCTGATTGCCTTATAGATTGGGTTTTGCGCTGGACACGTTAGATTCTCGGTTGAATTTCGCGAGAAACTGAGAAGCTACATATCGCTACAAAAAAATTAATTACATAACGATTGTCGCAAAATCAGAGCATGAGAATAATGAAAATTAGCAGATCGTGCTGTGTACGACCTCCAGCACGAGCAGCAATAGCCAATGATGGAACGCTGGCGCGTCAAATCAGATCGGGAATGCGAGATCTAAACCGCGCGCTTTAATTCTAACATACCTGTACATTATGGTACGTGATAACAATATTTGATATTATGCTATTATGTACTAGATGCAACATGGTTACAACTCATCTTTCGCGGATGGTGGCCAAGTTCATCTGAGAACCGGCCTTAAACTGTGTACAGGTTAGAGACAAGCAGGGAGGGAAACCCTAACTACCCGGCACTTACCTGTAGCCCTAACATGGTTACAAGAAGAACAACATGAGCACGGACAGGGAAAATGGGAGGGGAAACAATACAAGGGCAAGAGTGACAAGAGGATCAGATGCATGTACTAGCGATGCAAAAAACAATGACGCTAGATGCAAAAAATGACGCTAGAACGCTAGATGCAAAAAATAATGGTTACAGAAGAACAAGATGAGCACGGACATGGAAAATGGGAGGGGAAACAAAAGGGCAAGAGCAACAAGATGAGCACGGAATCCAAAGCACGGCAAAAGGAAGCACCACATTGCGCACAAACCTAGCATATTAAAGTAAGGAAACTCCTAGGCCAAGCCGAGAATGCAACACGTGGAGGCGGCAAGTGGCGCCTCACGCGCCGCTCGAGGGAGCACGGGGACGCTTGCGGCCCATGGCGCGGGTGAACAGCGCCGTGGCAAGACAAGGCATCCCAACTGGGGAAGATGCGGCCTCCACGCCGTCTACGGCGGCGGACAAACCGCGCAAGCCGTTGTCCGCGTGAGCAACATGGACGGCGAGAGAGACCTTTCGACGCTAGGAGGCCAACAACTTGCCCACATGCATCCCTTGGAGGCGGCTGCCTGCTTGGCTAGCTCCGTCAAGAAAGCCGTGGCGTGGCCGCCGAGAGTACCCAATTCCGTGACTGCAAAGGGAATGAAACGGATGCCGGGGCGACTCCTCACTCCCTCCGGGTACTTCTCGAATTTGGCCTTCTTAGCATGGCGGAGATTGACTTCGGGAGACGGGGGGCTAGAAACGCCGAACAAACCGGAAACTACGGCATCAAGGGCAAGTTTTGAGCCTCGGATGATGCCGTAATAGTGCAAGACACCCACATCCGCGGGGAGGCCGTCGTTGTGACGAGTAGAGTCATGCAACAGTACATTGCATGACATTGTAAATGTACTCGTTACTAATTTCAATTCGTGCGGCGCCCGCCGGCGGCGCAGCGGCGGCGGCCCCGGAGGGGGGTGCGCTCGCAGGCCCGTCGGCACCTACCTCTACCTCCACGCGGTGGGCGCTTGTAACCCCATAGCCGTGCCATGCTTGGCACGGTAGGGGGCTGAACGAGGTACCGACAGCTGCGATCCGCGGGATCAGCAGCTGTCGGGAAGCCATGTACGGAGGGTTTTGGAAAAACATAATATCCGTACACCGGCACATGGATCTCACGCTCGGCATGTCCGATATGTTTTTTCCGCGACTAAATACTCGCAGATACTCTCCCGACGATGGGGCGGGGGCGGCGTTTGCGAAATATTTTTTGGCGAAGAGGGGTACGGACGGATCAGCGGTGGGACGAGGGTGTTGGAGCTGGCGGCGGACAGTTGGGAAGCAGCGTTAGGGCACGGCGCTCGCTAGCAGCCGCCAGCCCTGCGAAACCTTATGGTCTCCCTTGGGGGAGAGGCCCGAAGATACGCAGGACGGAGGCGAGTCGCAGCCGGAGGAGCGGCACGGTCTGGCGGCGGAGGTCGGGAGGATCATCCGCCGCCGGAAAAACCCGGTACGGGGGGTTTTCGGTTAAATATTCCCGTACCCACCATCTTTTGAGGATAGCCGATCCCTGGGCATTATCCGTTCCCCCTCCCCTAGTCGGTACCCGGTCATCGACAGGCTGCCTTAGGCAGTGTGCCCCGGATTATCGCAACATCACACTGCTCGTATAGGCGGCCCCTTAACAACGTAAATCACCGGGGGGGACAAGTGCGGCCAGCACAACGCGATCAGATGGGTGGTGGAAACAGACGGCAAACGGACAGGGGACAAGAGACATTTAGCTCGGAGGCAGGAGAGCCAGCCGAACACCGTCTGCAGCCTGGCTTTTTTCTCCTCCCAGCCCCCGCGGGGGGGGAGAAGGCTAGACTAGGTTGAGGGTCGCGCCGAGCAGAGCGACCACTATCTCCGATATCTCGGACGGGGACGAGCACGGATCGAGACGGGACCGACGACGACCTGCGTGAGGGGGGTTTTCCACCTGCCTTTCCCCCTACCTCCGGCACGACCGGAGTCGCACAGGAGCCGAGGTCAGGCAGGTTCGACTCGACCAGCTCATGCTGACCAGCCTTGCTGATCGGCAACCCCGCCGCGGCTGGAGCAGGCCGCGTATCGTGGAGAATAGCGACATTTTTTATTTCATACTATATCCAGGAAAAAAATAATAGTATATGTCAGAAAATAGTAAGTACCTCGATACTGGTACGGGTATGTTTTAGACGATATCGTTACTGTCATGGGAGAGGTTGGGATTAGTGGTTTACGGTCTACCTCACGCTTCTAAGTCATGTATGGCATAGCAAAAGGGGGGGCCCAGAGACTCCGGCCGGTTTTTACTGGTATTGGAGTGCTTAATTTCAAATTTCAATTCGTGCTTTTCCATCGGACGGACGTACAACGTGGGTACGTCACTACTACAACATTCACAAGGGTTCTGATGGATATTGTACGACCATTACCTCCCGGTACGTACATGTACACACAGTTAATCTAACTAGCCAGATGACGCTCCTAAGCGAGGTTTCCGATGCATAATGAGCCGCGTCGTGATTCTCCATGCTAGTCGAGCCGCGTCTCTAGACAGTTGACGACGGTTGGTGAGCCCTAACGCCTAACACGTAAGCGAGACAAGCATGCGTAAGCTATTTGGGTAGAAACCTATTTAAGCCCATTGTAGAAGAGGGGGGTGAGAGAACCATTTAACAATTCCTTTGTTCACTTACAAACATATAATGCTAAATTACAAGTAGTAAGACATTTCCTCATCTTCTCCCATCTGCACCATCACTTTGACATAAAGCAGCGACGTAACACAACATAACATATTTGTGCTTGCAATAAGGTGAAGAAGGCTAATCGCCACACTGGTTTCGGAGCTCTTTGGTCGAAACACGTTTTCGCTATCGTTTGATTCGCTCGACGTTGTTTGATTGCTTCGGCATGGCTTCTGTTGGACCCGATCGTTACGTGGTGGTCGTACTTCATGTTCGCGGGACTAAATTTTCTAACGTTGAGATGGTGTTACAACGTGAGCCTCGTACCGGTAAAACTTGGTTCCCGGTTGGGTGTGTGACAGCTAACGAAGAGCATGTCGATGCTGCCGTTCATGAGTTGTATGAGGAAACTGGCCTCATTTTGACTCCGGATGATTTGACGTTGTTAAGTGACGCACATGTTCGTGTCGCGTTACTTGTCGGACAACAGCTCGTGCATATTTACTCGGCTTCAGTTCTTGTTCCGTACGTTACAACCCATTTGCGTACCCCTGCTAAGCTCGAGCAGGCTGTGACAGCCCAGTCGACTATTAATCTGGATGGTTCTTACGTCGTACGTGAACCAATCGATATCGGTGGTCTGAATCTTACGCCCGCCGAGACGGGGTTACTTAATGCCAGGAAGCATAAGAGTGAGTTACTTCACTTTGGTTACGTGAGTCAATGGGGAACTTTTCGTCGTGCAATGTATACGTCCCACGCGCTCTTTCATGACGACACGATTGTCCCGAGGCATTTTTCATGTACCCCAGTTTTCGTCGGTTGACTCTGATCATGTCTGGCTTCTCATTCGTGGACACATTAATCAATTGTGTGGGGAGACACCGACTGATTTACGTGTGGGCACGCCTATACCTACGACCAATTTGGTTGGCTTACCTGTGACCCTAACCGAGACTCAGCGCAAAGCATATGTTAGCTCGCCATTTCAGTTTGGAGCAAACGCCCGTGACCTGGAGGATTGGCTCGAGGCGCGACCTCAGCGCTTTCTCTTGCTCGGAATTACGGCTGACTCTTACGACTCAGTTATTTGGGGTACTTCACAGTTTTCTGCACACATGAATGTTGGTGGTTGAACCGGAAAGTGCAAGCCGCCATCCCATCTACGTTTGACTTGCTTGTCGCGGAACTCCGGAAGACAACTTTTCTCCCTAACATCCAAGATGACGCAATTAACGCTTTGCTCAACCTTACGCAAGGAAGCATGAGTTACGCTCTCTACACCCAACGGTTCAACGACTTCTTACGTCGGTCTCGTCAGAAAATTACGTCTGATGTTCAATGCGTTCGCTTCATCAATGGTTTGGCTAACTTCGAGCTAAAGACTCAGGCTAAATCACATCGCTCTCAGCGAGGTTACAACGTTCAGCTAGTGGAGCTACAAAATTTCCTGAATGACGTCGTAACGGATTCGCCGCAGCTCGGCGGAACGAGGTCTACAATTGGTCCATCAACACCGCCTGGAGGAGGACAACCAACCAGGAAGCGCAACTTTGAGGACCCGTTGGTGGGAGCCTATAAAATATGGAAGCGCATGGGTGGTGACCGTGGTCGTGGCCGTGGACGAGGCGGCAATCAGAGTGGTAGTAGTGGCCGACTGAGTGCAACCTCTGGCCGAATTGATTTCGGCGCTATCGCAAATGCGTTGATTCATGAGGAGCGCAAAAAGCACATTGAGGAGGGACTCTGTTTCAAGTGTCACAAGAAGGGACACCGACTGTTTCAATGCCATTACATGAAGGGCAAAGCGGAAGTTGGAGTGCCCCCGTCTAAGAAGCAATGATGGTGGCAAGATTGTTCTACTAACGAACTGGAGCAGCCGGCTACATCTATTGTTCGTCCTGAGACAATGTTAGCGACAGAGGTCGTCGACACACACTCGACATCTCCATCGACTACAACCGCGATACCTGCAACTTTAGTAGCATGTCGTCTTCGTCAGACAAAGGAGAGACATAGTCGTAAACATGTAACTAGACGTTCGATTGATTGGAAACTGGTTGACTATGTTTTCGAACCTCTGCACGCACGATTTGATTTTACTCTGGAGGGATGTGCTGATGATGAGGGTTTAAACTCGCACGATGACTTACCTCATTGTTCGCCGAGTGACTCGATTCTTGAGAGGGACTTGATTCGCCGAGTGACTCGATTCAAGAGAACGGGTGTTCATTAATCCACCCTGAGAGTTGGCTGAAGAGATTCGACAGCATTTTGAGAGCTGTCGCCGGACAACTACGATGGCTGTTTTTGTTCTACCGAAGTGGGCAAAGTTCAACCGGCTCACTAAACATTGGAAACGCTACTAGGAGTTCCTAGCTCGAACACAAATGTTTACTCGTCAGTCACTGGAGAACCCAGCTCAACATGAAATGGTTGCTCCAACTCCTTGGCATGTACAACTGTGGTTAGTCGACGCCAATTGTGATTTTTTACGATCTGGCTTCGCCTTAAGAACATGAACAACCCATCTCGGTGCATGTATCTCTTGTCGACGCGGAAGAGTCCATCGCTACGCTACAAGAATTCTCTCCGCCGGCCACAACTCTACTGAATGACCTCACGGAAGCTCGACCGTTAATTCGCACCGAGCTGACTTTGAAAACTCTTGATGTTGACACCATATTACTGGCTTGGTGGATTGTGCATCGACTCTTGACTTCGTTTCTGAGGACTTCGTACGACGCTTTGCTTTACAGACTCGAAAGTCTTTGACCAAGACACATGTTCGACTTGCCGACATATAGCGTGTGACTTCGTCGACAATCTGTGATGTTACTTTTGAGCTGGCTCGCCACGAATTTCAACGGACTTTTTACGGCATACGTGATTTATGTGCTACTGATTTAATCAAGGGTTTACCATGGCTTGATGACGAACATGCCTCTTTACATTTTGGTTCAACCACGGTTTTTACGCTAATGGACGGCACGTCAGTAGAGACTCCGCTCGAGGAACGACGTCCTGAGTGTCTCTTGATGTCTTCTACCAAAGTTTAAAAAATCATGCGCAAGACGCGCCGCATCATGGGACGTAATGCTGAATTTTACGTAATTGAACTTACGCCAGCCGCCGACCAACCCACTGAATTTCACACTAGAGAGGAGCTAACAACATATCAACGTGACAACTTCCGGTCGTTACTCTACGATGACTTCCCGGAGTTACTGCAACATGTCAACTCTCCACCTGTAAGCCGACAATGGGATCATCCCATTGAAACAGCTGGCACGATGAAACGTCAGCGGCTGAAAAGATTGTCACCTGTAGAGCGCGCTGAGTTAAATCGACAGCTCAAAGACGCAGTAGACGCTGGTCTTATCCGTCCCAGTTATAGTGAGTTCGGTTCGCCAATCATTTTTGTACGTAAGGCAGATGGCTCACTTCGTCTGTGCATTGACTACCGTGGCCGTAACGAAGTTACGCGTAAAGATGCTCACCCACTTCCGCGTGTGGACGACACCCTTGATGAGCTTAAGGACGCGAACTTCTATACACACCTCGACCTCGCCTCCGGCTTCTGGCAAGTGCGAGTGCGTGACCATGACATCCATTAGACGGCGTTTCAGACCCCTAATGGCTTAATGGAATGGGTCGACATGCCGTTCGGACTGTGCAGTGCATCAACTACGTTCCAGAGGATGATGAATGACATACTTCGCGACTTTTTACATAAGATCGTTACTGCCTACCTCGACGATATTTGTATATACAGTCGCACTCCGGAGGAACACATGGAGCACCTGCGTCTCGTGCTACAACGATTCAAGCATGAGGACTTGAAATTGCGCCTTAAGAAATGCTTCTTCGGCCTACAAGAGATGGAGTATCTGGGCTATACTGTGTCAGTTGGTAAATTTTCGGTTTACACAAGAAAGTCGAGGCCGTTGCAGAATGGCCAATGCCTACGACGCAGAAGGAGGTTCGCAGTTTCGTACAGTTCTGCGACTTCTATGCCAGATTTATTCATCATTTCAGCGACCTTAAGGCTCCACTGACGGACTTATTGCGGAAGTCCCAGCCACATAAGGTTACGCTGGCGCCTTCATGTTTGGAAGCCTTTGAGACTCTCAAGTTACGTCTCATTTCCGCGCCACGCATGATCCTTCCGAAGGTAAGCTTGGACGCGACGTTCACCGTGGCTACGGATGCTTCAATAGTGGGGATTGCAGCGGTCATGTTGCAAAACCAAGGGGGAGGCCTTCAACCAGTCTCTTACTAAGCGCGTAAGCTGAATACAGCTGAGCGTGGTAACACTTACTCTGCGTACGACTTAGAAGCTTTGGCCGTATGCGAAGTTGTCAAGCATTGGAGGTGCTATCTTGAAGGGTGCTCTAAGATCCTTGTCATAACATACCACGACACACTGCGACATATGCTCATGCAACCGAACAACATGCTAAACAAGCGGCAAGCAAGATAGCTGCGGGATTTTCAACGTTTGTGGGCTCGATGACACCTGCATATCGCAAGGGAGCTCTGAACGAAGCTGACCCGTTAAGCCGGCGTTCAGACTTCATACCTCAAGCCACAGTTCCATTGTTTTGGGATGGCGAGGTTCCGTCAGATCGAGAATTACGACGGAAGTCCTTGCTGCCGTTTGAAGACGCAAAGTTAAACTTACTGACTGTTAGCGCGTTGTAGCTTAGCCATGAGTTCGTTGATCTCATTCGCGAGGGGTACTCATAAGACTCGCTTTATGGAGACGAGGGTGAGTGGACAAAAGACATCCGGATAGAAGCCAAAGATGGATATTTTTGGCGCCTCGATCGCCTCTGTATTCCGCGGAACTCTGAGCTCCGATGCCTGAGATTGATCACAGAGCAGCACGAAAGTTCGTCAGCTGCTCAAAAAAGAGTTGCTAGCACTCTTGCTAAAGCGCCCGACAGATTATGGTGGAAACGACTGCGCCAAAACGTGAAAGATTTTTGTGAGCGCTGCGTCGTATGTCGACGAGCAAATATTCAACCGCAGATGGCTGCGACTCTTTACCCATTGCATGTTCCATCCAGACCATGGCACACAGTTGGTCTTGACTACCTGACACACTTACATGAGAGCAATGGCTTTAACAATGTCCTAATTGTAGTAGACCATCGCACTCGAATGCCCCATTTTCTGCCATGTACAAAGACTGTTACTGCCGAAGAAACCGCAATTTTGTTTTTACAGGGAGTCTACCGATTACATGGACTACCCCGTGTGCTGGTCAGTGATTGCGACCCGAAATTCGTCAGTGGCTTCTGGCAGACACTTTGACGACGCCTCGGAACGCGCTTGGACATGTCTTCCAGTCGACACCCTGAGACATATGGATTGACATAGCGAGTGAACATCACAATTCAGCAGCTTCTTCGTTGTTTTTCTGTTATGACGGCTCAGATTGGACGACTCTACTACCACAGTGGAATTTGCGTACAACGCCTCTCGTGCACTCGGAATTGAACACACCCCGTTCGAGGCTAATTTCGGATTCTCTCTTGAGGAGCCTCCAGACTTGTTGTTTAGCATGCGACCGTCCATTCCAGTTTCGCGAGACGCAACAGAGCGGTTACGATTGTTACACGACGTACATACCATGGTACGCTCTGTGTTACAACTACACAAGGACGAGACGCAAGCGCGCACAAAACCGTCTACAACGCCACACTTTGCCAGAGGAGACAAGGTGTCAGTCGTTACATCAAAACTTTTTGTGCACGGACAGCCTAACAGGAAACTCAGAGACATACACCTTGGACCTTTTACAATGGAGGAGCAGATTGGGAAACACAATTACATATTAAAACTTCCACCGACAGTACGCTTACATCTTGTGTTCCATGTGAACAATTTGCGAGCGCACCCCTTTCCAGAGCCGCCGCCGCTGCGCCGCCGGCGGGCCCCGGAAATTAATATATGGTCGAGATCCCCGGTTTATGAGCGACTTCTTGCAAACCCTATTTAGGGCTGTTGGCACCACGCTTAAAGATATTTCGATGACCTGCCATCCCCAAAGAGATGGCTAGACTGAACGAGTAAATCAGACGTGGGCGCATGTCATACGTTGTTACGTGCACCCTTTGCACGACGAATGGGTTCAACACTTAGCCAACGTGGAGTTTGCGATCAACGCAACGGTTTTTACGTCGACCACTATGTCTCCATTTAAGGCGACACTATAGAACTATGTAAACACGTTCAGTATGGAAGGTAACTAGAGTATACTCAGTTTCAATCACAGTCACACTAAGGGACGGTCACACTGACAACTAGCCTGAGGCTTGGTGTCGGGACAAAGGAAGTGAGAAGTTGAAGGCTAGCGACAGCTCCGTATCGACACACTGGACAAGTGTTATGTGTACATTTGTGCATGGTCAAGGCCACTACTAAATACATGTAGACTAGCTTACAATAGATGTCTGAAACTAATAACCAGTAAGCACTGATTACAACACACACTATGATTCGAGCCGATATCTCCAGCACCGACTACATTTGAAGATAACAAACCCATGCATACTTTACCGGAGCAAGTAAAGATTCTGGTCGATATGCACATATTTCCCCACGATTGCGTCAAGGCAGCTCAAGCGCATATGCAATAATCTGCAAATCGGCACATGTTACCAATACCTTTTACACTTCGCGACAAAGTTAAGTTCAAGGCGGCGAATCTACGATTCATACAATATCCATGTTCTAAACTACGAGACCCCTATATTGGACCATTTTCCATTACGGAGAAGGTTTCCCCAGTTGCGTTTCGGCTTAAGCTACCCTTTGGGGTACAAATCCACGATGTTGTACATGCCACCTTATTGGAGAAATTGAATACAGACACAAGCCGATAGTGCGTAGCGAATTCCGATTGTGCACGACACGAAGCGATTTGAACGACTACTCGACGTGGCGTTAAACTCTTTCGGCATCGGACTTTTGTTCAAAGTTCGTTGCGCGGCACCTTTCAACGTGCCTAGTGAGGACACTTGGGGGCCGATGCGATGAGTCGACCACTTAGACATCGTTTCCGATTTTCTTCGGTCGGATGTCTATCGAGACTTTTTTGCGACCCATGACTTCGTCAAATTTCGCAACTATTGGCATGCAAGAACCCTGAAAGCACCAAGATATTAAGTGACGCGGGAGCTTAAGAGGGGAGAATGTCATGTTCTAGCCCATTTGTGCAAATGCTAGTATTTGATAGTATTTATTTCCTCTATAGTACGTCGGAACGCGTCAACAACACGTTTCGGCAGCTTCTACGTTATTTATGTTGCTACGACGGATGAAGCTGAAAAGACTTGTTGCCTCAAGTGAACTTCGTGTACTACGCAACTCGTGCGCTTGGAATTGAGCACGCTCCCTTTGAGGCTGATTTTGGGTTCTCTCCTGAGGAGCCCCTTGACCTATTGTTCATCATGAGACCTCCAATTCTAGTTTCGCAAGACGCGCCGGGGCGGTTAAGATTGTTACATGAGGTACGCGCTTTGGTACGTTCGGTGTCTCAGCTACACAAGGATGATGTGCAAGTTCGTTCGGAACCGTCGGCATCCCCGCACTTAGTTCGAGAAGATAAGGTGTCCATTGTAACAAAAAAATCTTCTTACGTGGGCAACCTAACAAGAAGCTGCGTGATCGACATCTTGGACCTTTTACAGTTGAGGAGAAGATTGGGAAACACATTTACATACTGAAGATGCTAGTAACAATATACGCTTACCCGGTCTTTGACATCAATAATTCAAGACCATGCTCTACGATTTCGATACGACGGGATGTCCCGGTTGCTGCTCGAAAAGGAGACGATGACGAGTTCGACGTCTCCCACATCTTTGCTGTGTGCATCATCAAGTCGTTACCTAGACCTCGAGGCAAGTATTTGCTCTTCATGACGCACTTAAGTGATGACGACATTCCACCTGATTGGCACCGACTGAACGCAGTACATCGAACTACGGTGTTACAAGATTTCTTGGAGACACCCCAATGGCACAAGTTTGCCAAGACTCAAGCGTACATCGACTTCATGCACGCTCACCCAACGCGCATTCTTGAGTCCCATTAAGTGTTAAAGTGAAGGAGCCTAGACCACGGAGGTCACTCCTGCGATTGGCCTCAAGTTTTGTCAAGAGGGGGAGGGTACGAGTGTGACGAGTACAATCTTACAAAATTACATTGCATAACATTGTACACGTACTCATTACTAATTCCATTTCATGCTTTTCCAACGGAAGGACGTACATCGTAGGTACGTCGCTACTTCAGTTCAGCGATGGTATTGGTGCGCATTGTACTACAAGTACCTCCCGGTACGTACAAGAACGAACAGTAAATCTAATTAGCTAGACGACACGTTGGACGAAGTTCCCAATGCTAAACGAGGTTCCCAATGCTAGATGAGCCGCGTCGTTAGTATGTTGGCAACGGTTGGGAAGCCCTAGCACATGGCACGAGGATCAAGCGAAAGAAAGTGCAAGCCAACTAGGCGAAAGCTATTTAAGCTTAGTGCACTAGGGGGAGGTGACACAATCTTTTAACAATTCATTTGTTCGATTGCAATTTACTATTAAACATTGAACAATAAAATATCTTCTACCCATCTCTCCCTGCATCCGCACTTCCGCCTGCAATTAGAGCAGGAGTAAGGAGAGCATAACAACCTTGTGTCTCCATTTAGCTCTAAGAAGGCAAACTGCGACAACCCCCCAAACCCGGAGAAAAGGGGAGGAACACCACCTAATCGTGTGGGGACCTTGTTAGCACTAGCATCTCGTTGCATAGTACTTATGTACAAGGTAGCTATTTGTAATTCTAGTACTTAGTGTTATGGTATTAGCGGTACTCTATTCCCTATTTGTGGCGGTCGGCCGGCCCTGCCGGTACCTTCGTCGGCCGCTATCTCTCTCTTCCCACTACTCTAATCACCACAGCCGGCCCCCCGGTGGGGCCGGCACGACCTCCGTGTAACTATCCGTTCCCAACTCTAGCATTTATGGGCCCTCCATCAAGTTACACTAGAGAAGAGCGTGTGTAAAGCGCTCGGCGCCACGCTAGTCCTACCTATTCCCACGTAAAAAAGAGTAGAGCGTGTGTAAAGCGCTCGGCGCCACGCTAGTAATTCATCGTCCCACCGACCCCACGCTTCGCCTTCGAGCTGGTTGTCCCTGAGTCGACGAGGCGACTCCAAGGAGTGCGGAGATGCGGGGGGGGGGGGGGGGGGGGGGGGGCTGCCGAACGATTTTTCGCCTGACAATGGGCAACCCCAAGCGAGCGAGGACGACGCGGAACTTGAGGAAAGGTCAACACTAGAAGTGCTCGGCGTGCTGCAAATTGGGGCTCATAATGTCCGCGGGGTCACTCGTGTGGGTGGCACTATATTGGGCGACGATGCTAGAAGGTCCGTTGCCGCGATATCCGAGTTCACATTTATTGGCGCAATCAACGGACCGACATCGTAGCGTTGCGACGTGATCTTCACGGTTTAGAACGATCTGAATTCCACTCTCGGGACCGATGGGGGGACCCATCATAACCACAATGTAATGACGTTGCGCTACTACGAGAGGAGGCCGGTCGGGCGCACAACCTGCGTGTACCGTAGAGTGAGGACGACGTGGGTTTGTGGTAGGGCGGGGAGGACACTCGCCGGCTCGGCGTCTATATCCACCGGATTCCCTTCCTCGTCGAAAAGGCAGAGATCCCATACGAGCATGCCTCTCAAGTCCAAGGTCATCGCCTCGGCAGGTGAGAGTTACCGACCCGGGCGGGTCTCGTGCATGCCCTCGACGAGAAGGGTGACTGTTAGACCGTGCAGACACGATCAGTATGGAAGGTAACTAACGTATACGTAGTTAACTAGTCACAATCACGCAAAAGGGACGGTCACAGAGACAACTAGCCCGAGGCGTGGTGTCGGGACAACAGAAGTGTTAGAGTTGTAGCCTAGCGACAGCTCTATACCGAATCAAACATGTTATCGGTATGTCCGATCTAGACATGTACTAATCATATCTAGAATAGCTTACAATAGCTATCTGCAACTAGTAACTAGAAGATATTACTTACAACACTCCCCTTGAAGGTAGCTACGGGATGAAGCGTTGCATTGGGTCTTCTCCTCCAAGGATTGCACTTCGGTGTCTTGTCAGTGCATGTCCTGAGAGGGGCTTGATGAACATGTCAGCCACCATCTGGTCAGTGGGAGGTACCTCAACTTGATAGTTCCCTGCTCCACGTGGTCTTTGAGGAAGTGCCATTTCAGACCGATGTGCTTGGTCTTCTCGCTGACCAAGGCATTCTGGGAGTACGCAATGGCGCTTTGGTTGTCCTCCAAGATGGTGGTAGTTTCGGTGATGGGGGCGTTGAAGATCTTCCCCATAAGTTGCCGGAGGTGGAGTCCCTCCTTTGTGGCATCAGCCGCAGAGTAGTACTCGGCTTCACACGTGGATTGGGCCACACATGTATGTTCTTTGGACTTGTAATTGATGGGCCCGCGTCCGAGGGTGAAGAGATAGCCCGAACGGGACTTGCGGGTGCTGCTGTCGTTTGCCCAGTCAGCGTCGGCAAAGCTTGTGAGTTGGAGACTGTGGTCCGTTAATCCCCCCAACGTCATGTGCATGTCGATGGTGCCATAGAGGTATCGAATAACCTTCTTTAGAGCCTGGAGGTGGGCGTCCGTGGGGGAGGCTGGACGGGGCCGAGGATGCTCAACGCCGTAGAGACATCGGGGCGCTTGCAGACGGCCGCGTACTGGAGACTGCCTAGGAGGTTGGGGTAGACGTCCTTGGCCACCCCGGTGAGAGAGGGCGAGGTCATGTGAGCGAGGCCGGCGAGGAAGCCGGGGTCCATGGGAAGGGACGACGGTTTAGAGTCGGCCATGCCGTACTTGGCAAGGATATCGCGCAGGTGCTTGGATTGGTCCGGCAAGACGGTGCGTGCCGAGCGATCGCGGGTGATGTGCATGCCGAGTGGTTGGGAGAGATCGCCGAGATCCTTGATCTTGAACCGTGCTCCGAGCTAGGCCTTGAACGATGCAAGCCATGCGGCATCATTGTAGGCTGCGGGGATGTCATCGACGTATAGTGCGATCATGGCGAAGACGTGACCGGTGCGGAAGATGTAGATGCACGGGTCGGAAACGCACTGTTGCCACCCATGGTCGACGAGCCATGCAAGGAGGAGCATGTTGAACTCGCGGGGGGACTTCTTAAGGCCGTATAGGCGCCTCAGGTGACACACTTTGGATGTGTCATCCGTGAAGCCGAGGGACTGGCGGATGTACACGTCTTCCTTTATGGGTGCGTAGAGAAACGCAGTGTCGATGTCAAGTTGGCAGAGCTCAAGGTCGCGGGCGGCTGCGATGGCCAGGAAGAGACGCAAGCTGGCCATGCGGATGACAAGGGAGAACGTCTCTGTGTAATCTAGTCCAACGCGTTGGCTGCACCCTTTGGCGATGAACCGCGCTTTGAAGCGGGAGACGTCACCGGCGGTGTCAGACTTGACTTTGTAGATCCACATGTTGTTAACGACCATGCGACCCGGGGGAAGGTCAACGAGTTCCCATGTGCCGTTGTATATGAGGGAGGAATACCCCTGCCGCATAGCGGCTTGCCACTGGGGGCCTGGGCGCTGTCCAAGGCAGCCCGGTACAATTTCGGTTCCACACACTCCCGGGCGGAAATGAGGGCGACGGCAGTAAGCGATGTGCCGGCAAGTGTGTGGGGGGGACCAGTGATAAGGTCGGTAACGTGAGGGTGCTCGAAGATGTCCTCTTTGGCTTTGCCGTGTTCAGGGTCACACCACGCCGTCACGAGGGTCGGGGGGTAGTCGGACACGTGGGCAACCATTTCGCCGTAGTGTAGGGGATGAGAACGGAGCCGAGCTTGGCGAGGGGCTGCAAGAGGTGGTAGGGGGTCTGGCAATGTGATGTCGCAGGGGTGGGATTGGGGTGAGGCGGCAGGTGCGTCATCCGAAGGGTCGGTGATGACCGAGTCGACGGAGAGCTGTGTGCCGAAGCCCGGGGTGCCTTCCTGAAAGACAACATGGACGGAAGTGGTTATGTGGCGTGTTTCCGGGTTGTACACACGGTACCAGGGTGCGTCAGTGGGGTAGCCAACCTTGACGCCACGAAACGCTTTTTCACTGAGTTTTCGACGCAGTTTGTCGGGCACCTTGGCGAAGACGGCGCACCCAAAGACGTGGAACATGGATGCGTCATGCACAGACGACGTAAGGAGGGTGAAGGGGATGCCTCCACTGAGTCCGACTGAGCGACTGTACGTGCGGTTGCGGAGGTACACAACAGTGCTGACGGCGCGTGACCACATGGAGTTGAGAACGGCCATACAGTGGAGCATCGCCGACGCATTTTCCGGGATATTGCGCCAAGGACGTCCGGCTTTGCCCATCATGTGGTGGGCGTATGGGGCACAGAACTAGACCCCGACGCCAAGATGTGCGCACATCTGGCGGGTGATTGCAGCTTCAAAGACATAGTCCGAGTCAAATTTTATGGCTGGTGCGAACGCGCCCGATTGGGAGTGATGACGTGCATGCAAGTGCTTGATGTCCATGAGGATGGTTTCCATCTCCGAACACGCATTGTCTTTTGACTTGAGGAACCGCACCCACATGTAATGGGTGTGGTGGTCAATGATAAGCAAGCAGTAGCGGAGGCCATGTGGGGAGGGGACGTTGAATGGTCCCGAGAGGACAGAGGATATGTTGAGGAGGGGACGGGAAGGTTTCGCGTAGGCAGCGGTGTTGCGCGGTGCAACTGTGGCTTTTTGTAAAAAGCATGAATCGCAAGAAACATTTTTTACAGAGTTGGCTAACGCAAGGCTAGTCGGGACACCGTATGTGTGATGGGCCTGCATGCTTTGCATGTTCAGGTGTCCAAAACCGACGTTGCCACAGTACTTGGTCTCACTGGGCAGCAAAGGCAACGCTAGGGGAGGGGTCATGCACTGTCGTTGCGGAGGGGCTTGAGGGTAGCTCTGACTGGTGGGGGAGGAGGTAGAGTCCATTTCCGGACGGCTCTAGCACACCCATTCATGTGGGAACCACAAGCATACCAGTGTCAGAGTCAGAGGGGAAGATGAATTCACAGCCGCTGTGGGTATGCATCCGGCTGACACTATGTTAGAGTTAGAGTTGGGAACGGATAGTTACACGGAGGTCGTGCCGGCCCCACATGGGGCCAGCTTGGGTGACTAGAGAAGTGAGTGGAGAGAGATGGCGGCCGGCGAAGGCACCGGCAAGGGCCGGCCGACCGCCACTAATAGGGAATAGAGTACCGCTAATAGCATAACACTAAGTACTAGAATGACAAATAGCTACCTTGTACATAAGTACTATGCAACGGGATGCTAGTGCGAACACCCCCCCTCAAGGTAGCCGAGGTCTTGACGTCGTCCTAGCTTGCGTTGAGGAAGGTGCCATCTTGGAGAAGGTGTAGTGCTTGTAGCGGGTGTCTCCGGCCGGGTAGGTGTAGCGACATGCGCTCACAAGAACGTGCCGCTACCGGCGAGTTGCCGATATGAAGCAGTTCCAAGTGTACTGCATAATGTACTATTCTCACATGTAGCGGGAAAAACTGTCCACGGGGGAATTAGCCGACGCATGAGAGCGACCGGCGAGGAAGAAGCACAGCCAACAAGGCCGTTAGGGGCGTGCAGGCACGCAAAAAACATAGACGGGCGCTCGTGTTGACTCCCCCTAATCGCCGTGGGAAAGTTAAGCTCCTCGCTAAGTAAGGTGAGCGTTGCGGCATTACCTCGGGAAAAAACAATAACATTACTAATTAAAGTACGCACGGGCCGAATTTTTCGCGGGTCGGTCTGAAAAACCAGATCCGGTCGAGAGCATCGGTAGGCTGAAGGCTAGGTGAGACAGAAAGCTGGGTGGGGCGAACGTGGCGCCGGGCGCTTTACACACGCTCTTCTCCTTTTTACGTGGGAGATGGTAGGACAGTCGCGGACAACCAGCTCGAAGGCGAAGCGTGGGGTCGGTGGGACGATGAATTACTAGCGTGGCGCCGAGCGCTTTACACACGCTCTACTCTTTTTTACGTGGGAGTAGGTAGGACTAGCGTGGCGCCGAGCGCTTTTACGCTTTACACACGCTCTTCTCTAGTGTAACTTGGTGGAGGGCCCATAACCTGTTAGAGTTGGGAACGGATAGTTACACGGAGGTCGTGCCGGCCCCACAGGGGGGCCAGCTTGGGTGACTAGAGAAGTGAGTGGAGAGAGATGGCGGCCGGCGAAGGCACCAGCAAGGGCCGGCCGACCGCCACTAATAGGGAATAGAGTACCGCTAATAGCATAACACTAAGTACTAGAATGACAAATAGCTACCTTGTACATAAGTACTATGCAACGGGATGCTAGTGCTAACACACTAAGCAGTCGGCCGATGCGCTGAGCAGAGCGAGAGGACAAGTCGGGGGTGTACAACGCATGGATAGTGCGGTGTATAAGCCGGCCATAGGCAAGCCTGACAGAAATCCGTACGGAGCCACTGCCCTTGACGTCAACGCCAACCCCTCCAACGCGCGAGGGAGCGGAGGGGGGTGTGAATCGTACGAAGTCACATTTAAACGTTGTGAGGTTGATCGAGCAGGCGGAATCGACTACCCAGAACTATGAGGTTACGTCCAAGGATGAGGGAAGAGGAGAAGGGCTACGGAGCTGAAGGGGACACTCACCTCGGTGTCATCGTATTCATCCGTGCACTCCTCGAGGGTGGGCAAACTGTCCGAGTCATCGACAGGGACGTCGCTCAGCACAGCGGCGTGCGCATAGTGAGAGCCACCAGGGGCGCCGTACTTCTGAATGATCAATTTGCGCTTTGCGAGTGTCCACAGCAAGATATCGTCATCCGGGGCAGTGCACGAGGACAAGATGTGGTCCGGGCTGCCGCAGGCGCTTCACTTGTTGGGTAGTCTGCGACCACCGCGAGGACCACGGGGAGGGTGGCCTCGACCGTTGTGTGAACCGCGGCCAGTAGCGACAAAGGCGGAGATGGGAGGTGGTGAGATGTTGGGAGCCGTTGTATCCGGGGCGTCGTCCTCGTCCAGATTGTGTGCCAAGTGGAGGATGCTAGTCATCACCTCATTAGCTGACATCAAGTAGTATGTGCCAAACGCCTTGATGACGCACTGTTTGGCCTGACCGTGTGGGCCGTTGCTAGAAGTACCGCGCAGCATGATGATACCGAGGTTGTGAGGGTGGCTGGCAGCGGAGCCATCAGCCATCTCACAAGCCTCGTTGTAGTCGTCGAACGCCTGCCGCATGTAGTGGACATAGTCATTGAGTGACTGTCTAGGGCGCTATTTGGCGATCAAGTTGTCCAGCAGAGACATGGAGCGAGCAAAGGCCCGACTGTCGAGACGTTCACAAAGTATGTCCCACGCGGCTGCAGCGCAGTCCGGACGTTCTGGGGAGACGCACTTCATCACCAGGTCAGCGCGATGGTTCGCGTTGGCTGCATGAAGAAGCAACATGTAGGCGTAGTGTCGCGTCTGTTCGTCTAGCCAAACGCCCGAGTCGCGGCTGGCCAGCGGTGGGATGAGGTATGCGGCCTTGATGGAGAGGAAATTAAGGAAGTTTCTCTTCCACTGCTTGAAGTCCATGGTCGGCTCCATGGTAGGGACCGGCATCTTCATGGACCGGTTGAGGGCGTCCTTGCCGAAACCGGTAGCCTCGTGGGCCGCCCGGCCGATGACCACCAGGTCAATGGTGGGGCGACGGCCGCCACGGGTGGTGTGACCACCACGCCGGGTAGGAGGCGAATGCGGGCCATGGAAGGGAGGAGGTGGTCCGCCATGGAAGGGAGAGTGGCCGGCCACTGCAGGCGGCCGTACGGGTGCGGGTGGCCACGGGGGGTGGGGACGTTGTGCGGCGGCGCCTCCGAGAAAAAGGTCCGAGGGTAGGGAGGGCATACCTTGCGGGAGGGTATGGAGGAGGTGGTGGAAGTTGTTCCACGGGCAGCTCGTGGGGCGAGGGTTCGATGTACGCATCGTGACGGCGGTGTGCGACATGGATGTCGCCAATATGAGCTGCAGCGGGAGCTGCAACGACGGCCGTCTCTGCGTCCGGACGGGTGTAGCCAAGCATGGGGTCAGGTGGAACAGCTATGAGATGAAGCATGGAGTGTGGTGGGAGGTGTTCCACCGAGAGCTCGTCGCGAGAGGGTTTGAGCTCCGCAGCGCGACGGCGCTGAGCGACAAGAGAGTCGGCAACATTAGCTGCTGCAGTAACAACAACGTCGACCGACTGCGCGTCTAGGCGGGCGTTGATGAGCGCCATTTGCTCAAGAACGAGCGCGAGGGTATCAAGGGTAGGAACGACAAAACTCTGCTGAGAGCCGAGGTCAGGGGAATCATGAGGCGAAACATGTGGAAAGTCGGCACAGCGAGTTTTCGGCGCCATTTCGACAGAGGAAGAAAAAGAAAGAGCTGAAAAAACAGGCAACGGCAAAAACCGCTAGCCGGACTTGTGCCTCACAGTGGTTTCAAAGAGACGGCCAGATGCCCGCCGACCCCTCGGCCTGATGCCCCGGGGTGTCTCAAAGCACCTTTTTTGTATCCTCCACCCAGTGTGGTGCACAAGTCGGGACCACGGCCAGTGCAGGTGGAGAGATGCGTTGGCGGCTGAGTCGCTAAATTAATAGAAATATAAAAATAAACTAGGGCTATCGTGCACCCTGTGTATGCGTTTTCACCCGATAGTGCCCCCCCCGTCTCTAGCTTGGACTTGTGTGCACCCCGTCCACACACGACGAGTGCGTCGGTGTGGGTGGTTGTCTGTCGCCGTCGAAAAGCGGACTTAGATGGGGTGGAGGTGGGTTTTAGAGCGCAGTTTATACTAGCGATACCGCCGACTACAAGGTGAGAGTACTATGATTCTACCTAAACTTGCCTTCTACGTGAGAGTTGGCGATCGCGGCTCGCCGAACCAAGTTGTCGCGCGTGAGTGACGTGAGGCGGGGGCCCATAACACTTTAAACCGTGCACACACGATCAGTATGGAAGGTAACTAACGCATACGTAGTTAAAGTCACAGTCACGCAAAAAGGGACAATCACAGAGACAACCAGCCCGAGGCGTGGTGTCGGGACAACTCCTTTGTTAGAGCTTTAGCCTAGCGACAGCTATGTACCGAATCAAACCGGTTATCGGTATGTCCGATCTAGACATGTACAAACCATACTCAGAATAGCTTACAGTAACTATCTGCGACTAATAACGATAAGGTATTAATTACAGTAGTGTCTCCTCCCAAAAGGCCATCTCCCAAAGCATATACGCTAGTCCGTCGCCGCTGACGGTGAGATTCATACTAAAGTTAATTTGGCGGAGCCAACCGGTTGCATGCTCTTTCCACCCGAGGCGCGTCGGCGTTTCGGACAACATAATGCGGGAGAAGCCCATGACCCGTACTATATATCCCGGATATCGTTTCGAGGCGGATGGCCACGTCATGCAAGGAAAATATGCTTTACTATCATGTCGACGATATCGGCAGCCTTAGGTGGGCGATGGGAAATATCAATATATGGGAGATATCCCAGGCCGTCATCCCCGGCAGACCCAGTCGGCACCAAGTTGGCCGGCATCGGAGGCATAGCTGCCCCCGCATACCCGGGCTTGGTCGACATCCACGCCGGAAGTTTGCCACTCTTTAGGCGAAAACTCATGTTGATGGACAGGAAACGCAGTACAAACGACAATCATATAGATATATGACCCATACTATATATCCCGGATATCGTTTCGAGGCGGACGGTCACGTCTTGCGGGCAACATATGCTCTACCATCATGTCGACGATCTATCGGCAGCCTTAGGTGGGTGATGGGAGATATCAACAGTCGAGGCCCGCCGAAGCTCTACGCGGAGTGCGTGCAACACGCCCCACATAGTCTAGACATTACTATCGACCAATGATCCACGTTTGGCCTCACACATAGGGCCTCGGACGACACGGTGCTTGGTAACCTCTCTGTGTCGGTCCATCGGCGCTATTTTCTTGTCGAACAACATGATGGCGCAGTGATAGGTCGGGATGATAAATAGGCAATGTCTCCGTCTTCGTCTTCGTGGGTTTTGGGCTTGCAAGTCTAGGTTTTGTGGATAGGTGTATGCATGTGCAACTGCTTCCCATGAAGGGGTGGATAGCTCCATATACAAGTGTCATGCATCATTCTTCGAGCAAATTGCTACTGATTTAATAAAAATAACCGCGATTCATATTTCATATCTACACAGAATCATCGCCCATGTTTCCGATACTGATGTACTTACTTACCTATACAGCATTCCTTCCCTTTTTTTGAATACGATAAAAAACACATCTCCTTCCCTCTCCCTACTCATCCCCTTCCCTCACTCCCACTCCCTCCTCCTGTCTCTCACTCACCTTCTCTACCCCCCCCCTTCCCCTCCCACTACATCTTCCTTCTCCTCTCCTCTATCTCCCTCACCCCCTTTACTTCCTTTGCCTCTCCCCCTCCTTTCTACCTCTCTCCTCGCCGGCCTCTCACTCCTCTTTCCCTCCCCCCCCCCTTCATACGTTAAGTTAATTTTTCGTAAGACAACCTTGCGCCGCTGCGTCTCTTGCGAGGACCTCCGCTTCCCCCGGGGCGCGCCCTGCAACAAGTTGTGAAGTATGATATGGCCCACATTATTAGGTGAAGTGGTAGCTGCATTCCGACCTCTTTGCTTACGATGAATTATTACATGTATGACAGGGAGCACAGTATTTCATGTGCACCACTAATCTCGGATGCGCGCCGACATACGAAGCGCGCCATGTGGTAACTTGGGAAACTTCCAAATGGTTGGCAGGAGTCGGTGCAGAAGTCAGTACAGGGTGCTAGTTTCAATGTCTTACTAATGGCCATACCTAGAATCTGAATACCGGGTTCAACGCATTTAGGACCCACTATTGCTTAGAGCGCCATGAAAAGGAAGCCAAACAGTGCCACGAAGGCGGAGACCAGCAGGCTTGTCTTGGCAGCACCAGAGTCCGCGCTTTCTACGGTGACTGTAAAATGCTGACCAAACTGGCAATGCGAACCCACCGAGCATACGACATCGTGCGTGCCTGTCTCCTCGGGAGTCCACAAAAACTCGGTGGACGTGTTACTGAAGTCCTCGGTGCTGTACAGCACAGCCTCGGTGTTATTTGAAATTGTATTTCCTGCGCAGCAGTCGTAGTTGGTTGAGGCACCGCAGGTGTCGGAAAGGAGGACCACGTCGTGGTATCCCTGATTGTCGGACACGAAACGCAGAGAGTCGCCGAGAGAGATTGTCATGTCTGGGTAGCCGACGGCGACGGTCCAAAAGGGAGTCTCGGTTCCCATAACAGTCACAGTCTCGTCGCTGTTGCCTTCCACCACTACGATTTCAAACTTTTGGCCCGCCAAGCAGTGCTTACCGGAGCCAATGGTACAGACAAAATAGTAGGTTCCGGGGGCGCTGGTAGTCCAAGTGAAAATGTAGAAGTTTCCTTCCGTAGTAACGTTGTTGCCCTCTGCCTCGAAGTCGGGCTGAAGGCTTCCGTCAGGACGGGTGATGATATTTGCCTTCGACACGTCACAGTCGTCCATCTCTACTCGGGTCGATACAAGGGCGACGTCATGGAAGCCCTGGGGCACACGGAAGATAACTTTTGTGCCGCTGGTTACCTCTAGGTCAGGGTAGGGCATCAGACCCCATATGTTTTGGGTATCGCGTATGGGTTTCACATCGTGCACGACTGCGGCTGAGGCGCCAGTAGCCGCGACGGCAACGGCGACAAAGAACACGAGAAGTTTCTGCATGACGACTGTTATTGCTGTGGCGATAGATCGTATCCGCGATTGCCAACAAGTCGCCCTTACGAGCTGAATAGCCTGCGGAAAACATGCAGTGGGAAACATACAAGACAGTATTCGATTCAGCTTTATATAAAATGTATCGATAGGAGGAGCTACTTATGATTGGTGTCGCCTGACCTGATACGAAAGGCTTTCGCTGAGCCGTCATCTCGCTTTTTCTCGCATAATATGTACAAAGAATTAATTAAGGTACCGCCAACGTGTAGCCTTTGCCACTAGCACAGCCATGATGTACGAACACGCTCGGCACGAGAGAATCAGCCGAACCCTTACCAACTACAAGCAAAACGCGACACCTTCTCATACAGGGGGAAACGAGACTACAAGGCTGCAGCACAGTACAGCACTCACGAGAACGCCCACGAGTGATCCCCGTATACAGTAGACAACGGTTTACCACTTAAATATTCACACAGAAGTTCGTCAAGGGTACAGAGAAAATCAAGGATGAACGTTATAAGTCAGAACTAGAATACCAGTGCTGTGTGTCTGCCATAGCGGTACGATATCGCTACCTGAGCTGAGAATGATGCAGTGTTGAACCTATGTCAACGTAGCTGGGATACAACACAACAGGGCATAGTTGCCAACTTGTGCGCGTGCGCGTGAAATGCTGGCTGGAACGAGTAAATAAGCTGGCTTCGGATTTCTGCATAGTAAGTGGAGTGATAAGGGCACGCAATAAGGAGTTTCTATCTACGGAAGCTAAAGCCCGACAGCATCACGGAGAGATGCATAGAGCGGGAGGGAGCCGTAGTTTTATTGTGGAAGGAAAAACAGCGACAACCTTGGGAATGGCGGGCCAGAAATATAGGGTTGGGATATTCCGGAGAGAGTTAGATCTATAGGGCAACTCTCAAACACGGCACGTACCACGAGACACAGGAGGTTCCTCGTCACCAAATATCGCGAGGTTAGAAACGGAGTCTGCGCGTTGGGAAGGTGGGCAGCCTGCTTTATATCCTCCCGCCCTGTCTCGGGGCTGAACACGAAACACTCAACAACCCTCCCCTCTGCTGAATAAGGTTGAAGGCATGTACGGAATCGCGGCATATATACTTGTAATTTTAAATAGAAGAACGCACGTGGTCAGTTGGCATGAAACATTTAAAGTGCGTGGCACTCTATGAGCCCCTCACCGCAGGGCGTATGTCCGCGCATTGATGTACTTCCCCTGCGGATGAGATGATGATGTACGTACAATCAAAATCAAGTCGCTGAGTGACCTCGCGTGTCCGAGCTCTGCCTCCATCTCGGTCGTAATTCTGGATCGCTTTTACGCCCATCAGCGTACTGGTATCAGTACCAACGGCGGCACAGGGAAGTAGGTACAAGAGGACACAAGTAAGTAGGTATTAGTATTTTAAGAAGGCACACACAGGATATCAGGCATACCAAAGGCGGCATGCTTCCTATCTACGCAATAGAAAAGCGTAGAAAGTATTCTTATAAAAGTATTCTTATCGTAACAAAGGAAGAAAAAGTAAAAAAGTACACCCATAGACACACCGATCTTAATAAGGTACCTGTACTCCTAAAAGAAAAAGCACGCGGAGACCACCAAGTGAGGAATTTCTTACAAGAACAAGCAGTGGAGGCCACCAAGCAAAAAAATGGGAAGGGGAAAAAACCTAAGCCCGAGGAAGGAATGCCACAGCGTCAGCACTGCCCTCCTGAAAAGCGTCGCGGAGATAGGAATGTTAGCACTAGCATTGCATTACCTAGTGCTTATGTACAAGGTAGCTAGTCCTTATCTTAGCACTTAGTGTTGTACTAATAGCGGTACTCTATTTCCCCCGTCAGTGGCGGTCGGCCGACCCTTCCGGTGGCTTTGCCGGCCGCCAGCTCTCTCTTTCCACTCCCTTTGGCCCCACTACTGGCCCTCTGGCGGGGCCGGCTCGAATACCCGTGTAACCATTGTACTTCCAAACTCCAATAGGTTATGGGCCCTCTACAACGTTACCCGGGATAGTCATACCTCGGAAATACGGCAGCCCCTAGTAGGAGAAGAGCGTGCAACCTTGATACTCGCTAATAAATCAATACCGACGCTAGCCGCCCAAGGTCCCCCGTGGCCGCCCTAGGCTAGCAGTACCGCCTCCGCCACCCAAGGAGAAGAGCGTTTAACATGGATACTCGCTTGAACTAGCACTGCCGACACCAACCCCCCATGGTCACATATGGCCGCCCTTGGTTGGTTGTCAACACCAACCTGCTCACAACTCACCGATACTATCGACCGGATCTGGCTTTAAACCAAATTCAAACCAATTCGGGAAAATTCGGCCCGCGCGTACTTTAAATAGCAATGTTTTTGTTTTTTCCCGAGGCAACGCCGCAACGCTCATCTAACTTAGCGAGGCTCTAACCTAGCCCACGGCGAAGGGGGGGAGTCGACACGATAGCGCCCGACTATTCCTTTCGAGTGCCTACATGTTGTTGGCAGCCGTGTTGGCCTTTCCCCTTCCTCGCCGGTCGCTCTCATGCGATAGCTAATTCGCCCGTGGACGGTTTTTCCCCGCTACATGTCAGACTAGTACATTACGCAGTACATTTGGACCAGTTTCGTGTCGGCAACTCGCCGATAGCATCCCATTCCTGTAAGTACTTGTAGCGTCACCTACCCGGCTTGAGAAACCGCTACTGGAACAACATCTACAACCAAGATGACTCCTTCCTCGAAGACAAGCAAGGGCGACGACAAGACCTACGCTACCTTGAGGGGGAGTGTTAGCACTAGCATTGCATTACCTAGTGCTTATGTACAAGGTAGCTAGTCCTTATCTTAGCACTTAGTGTTGTACTAATAGCGGTACTCTATTTCCCCGTTAGTGGCGGTCGGCCAGCCATGCCGGTGCCTTTGCCGACCGCCATCTCTCTCTTTCCACTCCCTTTGTCCCCACTATTGCCCCCCTAGCGGGGCCGGCTCGACTACCCGTGTAACCATTGTACTTCCAAACTCCCGCAAGGAACCCAAAGTGCCATGACGAGCAGCAAAAAGACGTTGCATGAATTCGCGTCGCACATCCCCGAATAAACGCCGAAAAGGAACAAAAGTAGTTCGGCGAACGAAATGTTGCATACGGGCATAATTGTCAGAGCGCAAGGAGCGAGAGTCAACAACACCCATGCTAAGGAAGCGACGAACAACCACCAAAACAGCCAAGCGATCAACCAACTCAGTCGCCATCGGCGCCAACCGGCCCTCATCCTCCATGGCGAAGGGATAATAGTCATGGATCGACTGAACCGAAGGCATGCCAAGCAAAGCAGAAGTGCGGAGGTCCGCATCAAGTTTGCCATGCTGAGCTCCCAGTGCAAGGCTGCCATGGAGTGGTAGCCGAGCACCTATACGAGGAACATTGGTGTTCGTGCGAGCACTTGTAACCGTCACATCAACAACCAAATGACGGTGCGGAGTCATGAAGAGAAAAGAGTGAAAGAGGGAAAAACCTAAACCCGAGGAACAAGAAGGCATGCCACAGGTTCAGAGTGGAACATGATGGCTTGCGACAGGAAGGCATATTCATACGGAGTGCTATTTATACATATCTATTACCGACCAAAAGCAGTACCCGTACCTTTACTTGAGAACGAGCAGCATCATGAAATGTTTACATGGTACTTTTGTAAGTAATACCTTCTAGTTATCAGTTGCAGATAGCTAATGTAAGCTATTCCATATATGATTAGTACATATCTAGATCGGACATGCCGATAACTTGTTTGATTCGGTAGAGAGCTGTCGCTAGGCTACACCTAACACACTTTTGTTGTCCCGACACCACGCCTCGGGCTGGTTGTCTCTGTGATTGTCCCTTTTGCGTGACAGTGACTGTAGCTAAGTGTGCGTTAGTTGCCTTCCATATTGATCGTGTGTGCACGGTTAACATGTTATGGGCCCGCGCCTCACGTCACTCACGCGGGACAATCATGTTCGGGGAGCTGCGATCGCCACCTGTCCCGCAGAAGGCAAGTTTATATAGAAACGTAGTACTTTCACCTTGTAGTCGGCGGTATCGCCTGTATAAGCTGGGCTTTAAAACCCACCCTCCCACCCACCTCAGTCACCTGCTCGAGGACGCTTGCCAGCCACCCACACCGACGCACTCGTCGTGTGTGGACATGGTGCACACATGTCCAAGCTGGAGAAGGGGGGGGGGGGGGGTGCACTATCGGGTGAATACGCATACATAGGGTGCACGACAGTTCTAGTTTACTTAAATATATATTTTTACTTAGCGACTCGGCTTCCAACGCAGCGGTGCACTTGACCTAGCCGTGGCCTCGACTTGTGCCTCACACAGTCACACTAGGTGAAGGATACATAAAAGGTACTTTGAGACACCCCGGGGCTACATGCCGAGGGATTGGCGGGCATCAAGCCGTCTCTCTGAAACCGGTGTTTGGCACAAGTCCGGCTAGCGGTTCTTACAACTGCATGTCGTCCTGTTCGTTTTTTCGTCTGTCGCGATGGCACCAAAGACTCTTTCGACCGACTCTCCTCTTGTCACGCCTGCTCATTCCCCTGACCCCAGCTCTCAGGAGAGTTCGCTCGTTCCTGCTCTTGATACGCTCGCCCTCGTCCTAGAGCAAATAGCGATCATTAACGCTCATCTGGACGCGCATACGGCCAACGTTGCAGCTGCCGCTGCATCTATTGTTGCCGACCCCACTATCGCGCAACGCCGTCACGATGCGCACTGCGAACCCCCGCGTCAAAAGCAGCCCGAGGACCTCCCACCACCTCCACCATACCCCCATGCCGGATATGCCCCTCCAACGCACGGACCTCTCTTCCCGGAGGCACCGCTGTATCGCGCCCCCACCTCCCGTGGCCACCCGCGCCCGTACGGCCCGCCGACTGCAATGCCCGTCCACTCTCCCTTTCATGGTGGCCCGCCTCCTCCCTTTCCGGGCCGGCATTGCCCTCCCGCCCAACGTGGTGCTCACACCAACCGTGGCGGCCGTCGCCCCACCATTGACCCGGTGGTTATCGGCCGAGTTGCCCATTAAGCCACCGGCTTTGATAAGGACGCCCTCAACCGGTCCATGAAGATGTCGGTCCCCACCATGGGGCCCAACACGGACTTCAAGCATTGAAAAAGAACCTTCATGAACTTCCTCTCCCTCAAAGCAGCGTACCTCATTCCCCACCTAGCCATCCGCGAGTCGGGCGTCTGGCTGGATGAGCAGGCACAACACTACACCTACACATTGTTGCTCCACGCAGCCACTGCCAATAAGCGCGATGACCAGGCAATGAAGTGTGTATCGCTTGAATGCCGCTTGTGGGTAGTTGATTCAGTATGCTCGATCAACTTGACCGCGTTTCGAGGTGATTTCGCTACGTTCACCCCCCTCCGCTCCCTCTCGCGTGGGTGGGGTCGACGTCGACGTTAAGGGCAGTGATTCAGTGCGGATTTCTGTTCGGATGGCACATGGCAAGATAATCCACAGCAATGTCCATGCATTGTACAACCCCGACCTGTCATCTCGCTTTGCTCAGCGCATCGGAAGAGTCCTTATTGTCAGTTGGATGCAATCCCACAGTGGTTGTGAATTTATTTTCGCTACTGCCTCTGACACTGGCCTTCTCGTGGTGCCCACATGAATGGGTGTGTTAGAGCCGTATGGCAACGGTCTCTACCTCCTGCCCCACCACCCACGGCTACCCCCCAACCCCTCACAAGATAACGCGAGCGGCCATGATTCCCGTGTTGCCACCACTGCCCAGTGCGACCCCGTAGTGTGGCACCACCGGTTTGGACACCTTAACATGCAAAGCCTACATGCCCAGCACACCCACAGTGTCCCAACTAGCCCATCAATAGCCAACTCTATAAAAAATGTTTCATGCGGTTCATGCTTGCTCCACAAGGCCACTGCTGCACTACGCAACAATGCCGCTTGCGCGAAACCCTCCCGTCCCCTTCTCAACATGTCCTATGGGGTCCAATTAGTGTCCCCTCCCCACATGGCCTCCGCTACTGCATGCTCGTCATCGACTACCATAACCATTACATGTGGGTGCGGCTCCTTAAGTGCAAGGACGACGCGTGCTCTAAGCTGGAAACCATCATGTTGGGCATACAACACTTGTATGCACGCCATCACGCCCACTCTGGCGCGTTCGCACTAGTCATAAAATTCGATTCGGACTCTGTGTTCGAAGCTACTTTCACCCGCCAGAGGTTCGCCCGCCTTGGCGTTGGGGTGCAGTTATCTGCCCCATATGCCCATCACATGCTCGGCAAAGCCGAACGCCCATGGCGCACTATCCTGGACAATGCTTCGGCAATGCTCCAAAGCATGGCCGTCCCCAATTCGATGTGGTCGTGCGATGTCATCACTGTTGTGTACCTCCGCAACCGCACGTACATCCACTCGGTCGGCCTCAATGGCGGCATTCCTCTCACGCTCCTTACGTCGTTGGTGCCTGACGCATCCAAGTTCCGCGTCTTCGGGTGCACTGTCTTTGCCAAAGTGCCCGACAAAATGCGTCGGGAATTCGGTGAAAAAGCGTTTCGCGGCGTCATGGTTGGCTACCCGCTTGACGCCCCGGGGCACCGCGTGTACAACCCGGAAACTCGCTGCATCACCACTTCCGTCCATGCCGTCTTTCAGGAAGACACTTTGGGCTTCGGCACGCGCCTTCCCATCGACTCGGCCATCACCAACCGTTCGGATGACGAGTCTCCGCAGGACATTTCACCCCAGTCCCACCCTATCGATACCCCCTTGTCCGACCCCCAACCCCCCCTACAACTCCTCGTCAAGCTCGACTACGGTCACATCCCCTTCGCTACGGGGAGCTTGTGGCCCACATGTCCGACTACCCACCGACACTTGTCACGGCGTGTTGTGACCCTGAACATGGCAAAGCCAAAGAGGACATCTTCGAGCAACCCCACGTGCCCGACTTGATCATTGGCCTTCCCCACACTCCTGCCGGCACATCACATATTGCCGTCGCTCTCCTTTCCGCCCGAGATTGTGTGGAATCTAAATCGTACCGGGCTGCGTTGGACAGCGCCCAAGCCCCCCAGTGGCAAGCCGCTATGCAGCAGGAGCATTCCTCCCTCATGGACAACGGCACGTGGGAACTTGTCGACCTTCCCATTGACCGCGTGGTCGTTAACATCATGTGGAACTACAAAGTCAGGTCCGACACCGTTGGCGATGTCTCCCGCTTCAAAGCACGGTTCGTCGCCAACGGGTGCAGCCAACGCAACGGCCTAGACTATACGGAGACGTACTCCCCTATCATCCCCATGGCCAGCCTTCGCCTCTTCCTTGCCATCGCAGCCGCTCGCGACATTGAATTGTGTCAACTTGACATCGACACTGCGTTCCTCTACACCCCTATTAAGGAGGACGTGTACATCCGCCAGCCCCTCGGCTTCGCTGATGGCACGTCCAAAGTGTGCCATCTCAAGCGCTGCCTCTACGGACTTAAACAGTCCCCTCGCGAGTTCAACATGCTCCTTCGTGCATGGCTTGTCGACCACGGGTGGCAACAATGCGTCTCCGACCCATGCATCTACATCTTTCGCAGCGGTCACGTGTTCGCCATGATCGCATTGTACGTGGACGACATTCCCGCAGCCTGCAATGATGCCACATGGCTTGCATCGTTCAAGGCTCAACGTCGTGCACGCTTCAAAATCAAGGACATGGGCGACCTCTCCCAACTCCTCGGCATGCACATCACCCGCGATCGCTCGGCTCGCACCATCTCGCTGGATCAGTCCAAATACCTGCGCGACATCCTTGCAAAGTACGGCATGACCGACTCTAGGCCATCGCTCCTTCCTATGGACCCCGGCTTCCTTGCCGGCCTCGCGCACATGACTCCCCCCCCCTTACTGGCGTGGCCAAGGACGTCTACCCAAGTCTACTAGGCAGTCTCCTGTACGCGGCCGTTTGCACGTGTCCCGATGTTTCCACGGCGTTGAGCATCCTTGGCTCCGCCCAAGCGTCCCCCGCGGATGCACACATAAAGGCTCTGAAAATGGTCCTTCGATACCTCCATGGCACCATCGACATGCGCTTGACGTTGGGGGGGAGCACGGACCACAACCTCCAACTCACAGGTTTTGCCGACGCTAACTGGGATAACGACAGTAGCACCCGCAAGTCTTGTACTCCCGTTCGGGCTATCTCTCCACTCTCGGACGCGGACCGATCAGCTACAAGTCCAAACAACATACTTGCGTGGCCCAATCCACTTGTGAAGCCGAGTACTACTCTGCGGATGACGCCACCAAGGAGGGACTCCACCTCCGCCAACTTATGGGGGAGATCTTCAACGCCCCCATCACCCAAACCACCACCATATGGGAGGACAACCAAAGCGCCATGCGTACTCCCAGAATGCCTTGGTCAGCGAGAAGACTAAAAGCATCGGTCTGAAGTGGCACTTCCTCAAAGACCACGTGGAGCATAGAACCATAAAGTTGAGGTACTTCCCCACTGACCAAATCATGGCCGACATGTTCACCAAGCCTCTACTAGGACTTGCATTGACAAGACACCGAAGTGCAATCCTTGGAGGAGAAGACCCAATGCAACGCTTCATCCCGTAGCTACCTTAATGGGGAGTGTTGTAAGTAACACCTTCTAGTTATTAGTTGCAGATAGCTAATGTAAGCTATTCTAGATATGATTAGTACATGTCTAGATCGGACATACCGATAACATGTTTGATTCGGTATAGAGCTGTCGCTAGGCTACAGCTCTCTCACTTCTGTTGTCCCGACACCACGCCTCGGGCTGGTTGTCTCTGTGACTTTCCCTTTGCGTGACTGTGATTGTAACTACGTGTGCGTTAGTTACCTTCCATACTGACCGTGTGTGCACGCTTTAACAGATGTGGATGGATCAAAGCCGGTATTGAAGGCGGTGAGGGCAGTGGGGCTAGAGGGGGTCTCACTGCTAGTGTCGTGGAGTTGAAGGCAAGGAGCCCACTGGACCTCGTGTAGGCGAGTGAGGTCGTGCTACTGGCCTTGACCGCACTAGTCGCATTGCCACGTGTCGGGTCCTTGAGCTGGGCGGCAGTGGATGTCAAAGTGCGGGCATGTGATGCATGGTGGAGTTGGGTGTGGGTAAAGGGGGTCGTGGCAGATAGAGCAAATGGAGGGGGAGGGGTGGGGAGGCATACCGAGGTGGGGGCAGAGGAGATGAGGCGGAAGCCGTCGTCAAGTTGTATTTAGATGTCCCATTCCGCGAGGTGTTCCGGAGTCCATTCTACCATATACTGTGTTTGACCGTACTCAGTGTCCTTGTGCTTGGAGATAATGCGTGTGACGTCACATGGAGGGTAGGGGCTGTCCGACGGGGAGAGGTATTCCGCTTCGGTGTGTGTGGTGGGGGCGAGGGGCAGGGTGTTGTGGATGCGGGGTGGGCGGATACGGGGGGTGAGGGTGGTGTGTGAGCGAGGGAGATGGGGTAATAGGAGGGGAATCCATGATGGGTGGATGGAGGTGGGTGGGGTGGCGTATGTAATGGTTGGGTGTGTGGTGGGGAGGCGGTTGTGAATGGTGTCGGTGGATTCGGTAATAACCGCGGCGAGGAGACGGATTGGGACAGAGAGGGAGTCGGTGGCTCCTTCGAGAGTGGATATGGATTTGCGTGGTTTGAGGAGAATGGAGGAGCTGGGGGCGCGGAGTATGACTTGTTGCCATGTGGTTATGTTGTTGTGCCATAGGGGAGTGAGGCGGTGGAGGAGGGATTTGTGTGTTCGGCAGTGTGTGAAGTCGCAGTTTGCTTATTTGTATGTGTGTGGTTCGGTGATGTGGGTGGCTTTGTCACGTAGGGAGGCGAGGAGGGTGTCGTCTTGGCGGGTGAAGTGGGCGCGGAGTGTAGAGGCGATGGGGTTGGTGAGGGAGAGGGGGGGCGATATGGTGAAAGAATGTGCCGGCGTCGCGTTGGGTTCGGACTAGGCATCTGAGTGTGGGCGGGGAGGAGCCGTGTGACATGATGGATTCGTTGGGCATGTTGTTGTCCGTGGTGGAAATGGTGTGGATTTGCGTTCTGGCCATGTGGCCTCTATATCAGGGTGTGTTCATAATTTTGTTTTGGTGACAAACAGTAGTTGTGCTGCGTGGGCTTTTGGGAGGGGAGGCCGTAGCCGAGGTCGTAAATAGGGCGGTGGAGGACTGTACGGGGGAGGTTGTGCACCGAGGAGACGGAAGAGTGGAGTGCCCGGCAGATTTGGCCCTCGAGGATGTCGAGCTGGGACTCATCGCTGAAGAGGCCGAGCTTGAGGGTGAAGTGCTTCCCAATGAGGAGTCCTCAAATGACGTGTAATTTGCGGGACTGCGTGAGCGGGGAAGATAATCGAGCATTGATGAGGGATGTGATTGTGCGTTTAAGTTCTTGCCTGTGCTTGGTGAAGGTGAGGGTGGTGTTGAGTTCAACCCCGAGGACCCGGTAGGACTCCGAGGGGTCGATGGAAGGGACGGGGGAGTTGAGCGTGTAAATGATTACGAAGTGTTTTTGTTAGCGGGATGCGAGGGTGCGGTTGGATAGTGCGAGGGCGTTGCCTTTACTCCATAGTGCGCCGGTAATGCAACATCTTCGAACGTTAATAGTCATACCCGTGTACGCGCTGAAGAGGGAGAGCTTTTGGAGTTGGACGGTCATGTTGGTGGTGGGGGAGCCCGTTGCGATGCTGAGGTCATCGGCGAATCTGTGGTCATGGTAGGTCGCAGAGGGTTATGAGGGGTCAGCGTTAGTGGTGGGGGCGCCGGAGCGGTAGCCTCGGCTACCGCCTGTGATCCATCGGAGGAAGGGTTCGAGGAGAAGAGTAAAGAGGAAGGGGAAGAGGGTGTCTCCCTTTAAGGTTCCACGATTTATGTTGATGGACGGGGTGGAGTCGTAGGGAGTGATATAGTCGGTGGTAGATACCCCGTAGAGTTATGTGCAAGTGTCGACGACAAAGATGGGGGGCATGCCGAGTTGGCGCATGTGCTTGAACATAATACAGTGGTCGGGGGCGTTGAAGGCAGCTTTGAAATCCACGTACATTATGTAGATGTCTCTGTTGTAGATTTTTGCGTCCTCCATCATCACGATGATGGAGGCGAAGGCGCCGTGGATGCTACGTTGGAGGCGGAAGCCGTCTTGCTGGTCGTTGAGTATGCAGTGGGTTTCTGCATATTTAGAGCATGCATTTTTTATTAGTGCGGTCCAGAGTTTGAGTAGGTTGTTCACGAGAGCGATGGGGCGATAGTCGTCGAGGAAGGTCGGTCACCTTTCTGTGTAGTAAGCATGTGGTAGTGTGGCACCATTCGGGTGGGGTATATGCTTTGTGGGCGAGGAGGGATAGGAGGGAGAAGAGTGCAGGGCGAGTCGCATCGGGATAGGAATTTTATTATTTCGTTGGGCATCTCATCGGGGCCGGATTCTTTGCAAGTGCCAGGCGAGTTGGCCGTTTAATCGAATGTATATCGAGTTATCATTTTGGCAAGGGTGAGGTCCCCGTGGGGTTCGATGGCGAATGGGTGGGGGTTGGCGGGGTTTTTCCATGGGGGCACTGGGAGTTCGGGCGGGGTGTCGCGGGTAAGTTCGTTGTCGAAGTGTGAGTGGACTGCGGCTAAGACGTCGTGGGGGGATTTTGCAGTTTTTGTGTCGGGGCGGGTGATTTTATGGAGGTTCGAGGTGGCACTACTATGGGGAGGAGGCCGTTTTTTATTTTTTGGAGGCGGTGATAAGAGTTTGGGTTAGCATCGTAAGCGGTGTTAGCGCATGATTTCATTTTGTTAAGTTTATCCATGGTGGCAGCGCGGAAGAGGTGGCAGGTGCGTTCTTGGCATTTGTATTTGATGGCGTCCGGGTTCATGGTATCAGTCGTATGAAGGAGAGACAGGGCGAGGGGAAGTGGGCCACGTTTAGTGTTGCAGCGACATAGGGCTTTAACGAGTTTACAAAATTTGTTAGAGAGCAAAATGGTGTCGGGGGAGGTGTTTGGGGGTCGCGTTTTATTCGGTGGGATTTGGGGCGAGATGGTGGCTGCATGGTCCATATGGTTTAAGAGGAGGGTAGTAAATTGCGAGGTTAGGGTGTCTAGGTCGTCAGTGGAGGCTGTGGATGAAGGTGTCTTGAGTATGGCAACGTGGAGGGAGGCGGTTTGGTTGATGAGGTCGGGTGTGTGGTTTTGGAATTCGTTTACGTTGTGTTGTTAGTGGGGGAGTTTCAAGTTGTATTTGCGGATGGAGTGTGGTTTGTGAATGGGGTTGTCGGGCGAGGGGGGTCGAGCGGTGAGAGAGGAGGAAGATGGGATAACGACGTGGATGGCCGAGTGGTCGGTGAAGTGTGTTGGGGAAGGGAAGACCGAGATGGCGGATGGGGAGGGGGTGAGGGTTGAGGGGGTTGTGGAGAGCCAATGGTCTATGCGGCCGCCGCTGCGGGGGAAGGTAGGGGTAGGGGGATGGAGTGGTTGCATGTGGGAATGGAGGAGGGAGGTGAGGGCGGGGTGACCAGTACCTTGGTGTGTGGTGGTTTGGAAGTCTCCTCCCCAAAGGACGCGGTGAGTTGGGTGGTCATCGGCGAGTCTGAGTCCCCATGCGGTAACTTCTGCGTACACGCAGACTAGTTGTGTGGTGTGGATTTGGGGCATGTTGACCCCGATGAGGAGGGACGGGGTGCCGGAGTGAGGAATAAGAGACAAGCCAATTATGTGGGGGGCAAGGTGGGGGGGCGGGGGTATGACAGTGGCAGAGTGGAAGGCCGATTTGCGAACTGCGAAGAGGACGCATGCGTGGGGTTGGGACACATGTGATTGCTTTGGACTAGCGCTCTTGAGGAGGTATTGGGGTAGGATAACGCGCCATCGGGATTTGTGTGATGTGGGATTCGGGTGAGGAGGAAACCGTTCGGGTGGTGAGTGCTGGCAAGGTGGTCGACATCCATGATGGAGGTGTGGAGGCCCCGGGTGTTGAGATTGATGAGGTGAAGTGGTTGGGCGATGTGGTGAAGGAGGGCCGATTGTGGGTTGTGAGCGGAAGGGTGGGTTGGGCTATCCGGGAGGGTGTGGGTGGGTTGAGACGGGGCGGTTGGTGGTGGGGGTTGTGGGGGTATGGGATGAGTGTGGGGGCAAGTCGTAAGGGGGGGTTTGCGTGGGGGGTGTCTTGTGTGCGACGGGAGTTTGAGGGGGGGAATTGAGGGCTGCCGAGAGCTGTAAGCGGCCGACGGGGAGGGGGGCGGAGCGGAACACGTTGTGCTAGAGAAGGGAATGGAGTGTCTAGACTGTGATGCGGGGTTCGAAGGGAGGGTTGGCGTAGGGTTGGAGAAGGGATGATGTGAGTATGAAGTAGGTGTGAAGGAGGACGTGGATGCCGCATGACCATGAGTGGCCGGTGTCAAGTTGTCGGGGAGGGTGAAGGGTGTGTAGTGACGGAAAGGGACGTATGGTGTTGGGGTTTCACGCGGAGAGTAATGGTATGGAGCGGTGGAGGAGGTATGGTGGGGGTGGATGGTGGAGGGAGTCAATCCAAGTCGCAGAAATGTTGGTGATTTGTAGGAGGCCGAAGTGTGAGTGATGCAATGTGAGGATGAAAAAATGTTGGTTAGGGTGTCCGGGTCGAGGGGTGCCCTCGGTTCGCGCGGTTAATCCACTGGCTCGGGAATGTCCCGCGGCAGTGGTGGGTATCTACCTCAATGTTGGTTGTTATTGTATATGTGCATATGGAGTTCGAGTGTGATTTGACGAGGGATTGGGCTATGGTGTAGATATTTGCGAGTTCTTGATAACGGCCCCACTGGAAGGAGAGTACTGCGGCTATGTCTAAGTTACCGAGTGGGGTGGGGAGGCCATGGGCGAGGTTTAAGTCGTAGAGGTAGTTTTGTACGGTGTCCGTGCATGTGCGGGGTGTAAAGTGTGGCGGGAGGCTGGCTGGTAAGTATGTGGGGATAATATGTTGGCGTATGTGTTGTAAGTAATACCGCATACGTATTAGTTGCAGATAGCTACTGTAAGCTATCCTAGATATGATTAGTACATGTCTAGATCGGACATACCGATAAACTGTTTGACTCGGTACAGAGCTGTCGCTAGGCTACAGCTCTCATCACTTCTGTTGTCCCGACACCACGCATGTAGGCTGGTTGTCGCCGTAACTGTTCCGTTTGCGGGACTGTGACTGTAACTACGTTTGCGTACGTTATCTTCCACACTAACTGTGTTTGCATGGTTCAATAGGTTATGGGCCCCCGCCTCACGTCACTCACGCGCGACAACCTGGTTCGGCGAGCTGCGATCGACAGCTCTCCCGCAGAAGGCAAGTTTCTTTAGAAAACTAGTACTTTCAACCTTTAGTCGGCGGTATCGCCAGTATAAACTGCGATTTAAAACCCGCCACCGCCCCTCTTAAGTCAGCCACTCGACGGCGATAGCCAGCCACCCACACCGACGCACTCGTCGTGTGTGGACAGGGTGCACACAGGTCCAAGCTGGAGAACGGGGGGGTGCACTGTCGGGTGAATACGCATCCACAGGTTGCACGCCAGCCGTAGCTTACCTTTTTTATTTTTATATTATCTTAGCGACTCAGCCGCCAGCGCAGCGCTCCACCTGTCATGGCCTTGGCCTCGACTTGTGCCCCACACTGGGTGGAGGATACAGAGAAGGTGCTCTGAGACACCCCGGGGCTACAGGCCGAGGGGTCGGCGGGCATCAGGCCGTCTCTTTGCATACCGCTGTTAGGCACGAGTCCGGCTAGCGGTTTTTACTGCTGCCTGTTTTTTATCCATCTCTTTCTTTTTCGCCTTCTGTCGAAATGGCGCAGAAAATCCCGCCTGTTTCACCTGTTGATTCCCCTGACCTAGGCTCTCAGCACAACACTGTCGATACTACCCAGGGTGTTCTCGAGCTGCTCCTTGTGCAACTGACGCGCCTTGAAGCGTATCTCGACTCGCGGTCGGCCGCCATTGCTGCTCGTCCTGCTGCGGGTGTTGTATCGCACCCCACTGTCGCTCAGCGCCGCCACGATGCTCACCTCCGACACTTTCGGGACAGCCACGACGTGGACACCCTCCCCCTGCTTGTGCATCCCCAGCCTGTCCACCCCCCACAGGACGCACAGTCAGCCTTGTCTGCTGCTACCGCTGCAGCTCCTGTTGGCGACCCCGCCGTCGCACAGCTCCGCCCCGATGCGCACCGCGAGCCCTCGCGCCCCGAACTCGTAGGTGAACACTTGCAACCACCCCCCCAATACCCCCCCGCTGATTCTACCCTACACCGCGACCCCTCCCATCACGACATCGCGGTTGAACAACTCCCGCCACCCCCCCCCTACCCCCCCGTTGGATATGCCCCTCACCACCCCATACCTCTCATCCCGGAGGCGCCCTCTCACGGCGTCCCCCCCTCCCGTGACCACCCGCATTCGTACGCCCCGCCGCCTCCCATGGCCGGCCGCTCTCCCTTTCCCGGTGGCCCACCTCTTCCCTTCCATGGAGAGTATTCTTCCCCAGCCCAGCGTGGCGACCACACCCCCCGTGGCCGTCGTCGCCCCACCGTTGACCCCATAGTCATCGGGCGACCGACACACGCAACCCCCGACTTTGACCCATACGTCCACCCCAGTCTCTTGGGCGGCCCCCACTACGCCCCCGTCTGCACGCGCCCCGCTGTCTCCACGGTCTTACGCATCCTTGGCTCCGCCCAAGCCTCACCCACAGAGGCACATTGGCGCGCTCTACAAAAGGTCCTCCGCTCCCTTCATGGCACCATCCACATGCGCCTGACGTTGGGGGGGGGCCTAGACCACAACCTCCAACTCACAGGCTTTGCCGACGGTGACATGCTCACCAAACTCCTCCCAAGACCTGCACTGGCAAGACACCGAAGTGCGATCATTGGAGGACAAGACCCAATGCAACGCTCCATCCCGTAGCTACCTGCAGGGGGAGTGTTGTAAGTAATACCGCATACGTATTAGTTGCAGATAGCTACTGTAAGCTATCCTAGATATGATTAGTACATGTCTAGATCGGACATACCGATAAATTGTTTGACTCGGTACAGAGCTGTCGCTAGGCTACAGCTCTCTCACTTCTGTTGTCCCGACACCACGCCTGTAGGCTGGTTGTCGCCGTAACTGTTCCGTTTGCGGGACTGTGACTGTAACTACGTTTGCGTACGTTATCTTCCACACTAACTGTGTTTGCATGGTTCAATAGGTTATGGGCCCCCGCCTCACGTCACTCACGCGCGACAACCTGGTTCGGCGAGCTGCGATCGACAGCTCTCCCGCAGAAGGCAAATTTCTTTAGAAAACTAGTACTTTCAACCTTTAGTCGACGGTATCGCCAGTATAAACTGCGATTTAAAACCCGCCACCGCCCCTCTTAAGTCAGCCACTCGACGGCAATAGCCAGCCACCCACACCGACGCACTCGTCGTGTGTGGACAGGGTGCACACATGTCCAAGCTGGAGAAGGCCGTTCGGAGCTTAAGAGAGGGTTGTGAGTATAGGGATGGCGGTTAGAGTAGGAAAATGTGGTGGAAGGGGGGCAGAAGGGTTGTAAGCGCTGTGGTAGGCGTTGGGGAGAGGTCGATTGGAGAGAGCGGCATAGGGACACGGGGCTGTCGATATCGTTTCAAATATGCTTCGGGGATTCCGATAGAAGCGTCGGAGCAGGCCGAAAAAAAGTGGGGACTGTGAGGGTCGGGGATACGTGCATCGCTTAGAATGTTGGGGTGGTGGGTACGTGACTGCGAGAATGTGTCTGGATGGGATGGGCGATAGTATCGGGGGAGGTAGAAACGCGGGGGAGCGGACGATCGGAAAATTATCCGGGTATAGCAATTCGTGCATGCTAGTCTAAGTAGGGGAAAAGCTGTCATTATCGTAACGACGGGCAAGGTGGGCAGTGCGTGATGAGTGGAGAGGGGGAGAGAAAAGGAGTGCGCTAGGGTCTACAGTAAAGCAAGCGCGGGTGAGCGCGAGTGTACGGTGATTAAGGCGGGTTAGGTGGGTTGTCATTAAAATAATAAGGTAAAGGGGCACAACGACTGGAGTGAGCGATGGATATAGCGATGGAGCACGTAAAGGACGGCCGTCGACATGAGCGTTAGGTAGGAGGGAAGAAGTGGGCGGGGTAGTGGTGTCTGCTGTTGGCATCTGGCATGGAGAGCGGGATTCGTCGGCGTACAGCGCGTGTCGGTCAGCGAGCGGCGAGTTCGGGCGATAGGAAGCGTACATGGCACGGGCCGGCGCGACATGCCATACATCACGTGCAACTCCTGATAAATTAGTTTAGTTGTGGGAAAAGATGGTAGCGTGAGGGGGAGGGGGGTCGTGGGGTGCCGATCAAGAATGTGCTTAGGGCACGGAGAAGAAACATGCATGTAGTATGCTTTGCTCGAAAAGAAAACGACTTCCGGATTTCAATATGTCGTATTATGTTTCGAACTTGACAACATTGTTGCAGGGAAGCACTTAAACGGGAGACAAATACCAAAACTAGTGAGCTTGTGACGAGTGTAGCAACGTAGGCTACCGGGAGGGGACGGCGGGTGCTAGGCAAGGCCTTACTGTGTGACGGATTGGATCGATTGCAATGGTACTAGTCCTGCGGCGTAAGAGCGCTCCGTGTGGGGTGGTCCATGTCGTAGCATACGTCGGTTGATTTGGGAGGAGGGGTGGGAGGGGATGTTTTGGACGGGGTGGAAAGCTCGGTGAAGACAACGGGCGGAGGATTTACGTTACGGGCTGTGTGCATGCGGCGCCGTGTTGGCCCATTCGCGGCGGGTGACAGCTTTTGTCCGGATGTGCGAACTCGACCTGTGAGGGGGAGGAAAGTATTGTCGATACATGGATTTACGTGTAGTGTGCGGTTTGGTGTGCATAGTGGGTGATTGCTAGTGGGCTTGTGTTCGGATTTGTAGTGTGGTACACGAGCTTGCAGCTCGCGACCATGCCATCGTTGGTTTTTTGTTGACCGGGGTTTGGTAGGCGGCGTAAGTGAACGTCCGAACGCTCAGACGGGCGCGAGGGAGTGCGCGCAGCTGGTTAATTTTTTTGTAATCCTTGTTGTTCCGGAGAGTGTTGTAGTACTTTCCGTGTAGTCCGTATCGGGTTTGAATGTGTAGGCGCGGAAGACACATTCACTGTGACGAGATTTAAAATAATGAGGATAGCGCCTTTGAGTGTGTACCGTCTTTTGTGTTTACGGATCCACTTACGGGGGTGAGCTAGGCTCGGTTGGGAAGAGGTGGCCTGTGCGTGTTGTCCAACATGCCATGTGACCACCATTCCATCGCTCGTGGGGAGGCCCAGCCCTTAGCGAAGACGGTCGGCGTTGCTCATCCGAGCTACAGACCCATCAATGTTTTTTTGGTTCAATAGTGCTTTAGTAGTATTTTGGACCTTATTACGGTGTTAAGTGACGGTGGGATGCGCCGTCGACGTCAATAAGGTGCCCATCCCACTCCTAACAATCCCTCCTATTGAAAACTAAAAAGGATTAGGAGTGGAACTCCATACCTCCTGTCGTTCATCACACCTTACCGATAATTGCGCCGACAATCCATTGCCCTCCCCAGTTCACTCCGACGGTCCCCCCTTACACAAGCACGTCGCCTACATACCATTAGAGGCCTCCTTATCGGCAAACACTCAATCCTCTCCCTCGGTCTACTCACTGACCCCCAGCTTCACACCCTCGATGGCGCCAATCTCGAGGGTGTGTAGTCTCGCTCGCATCCAAAGCGACGCTAACACGCCTCTTCACGGCTTTCCCGCCAATCTTCACCAACCCAATCGCCACCACACTCCCGACCCGCTTTCAAAAACAGGATAACTTCCTCCGCTTCATACATAAGCATCAAACCACCCCAATCGCTGACCCACTACACTACCAGCAAAGCCAAAACAATCTTAAACCACGCTTTACTCACCTCTTGTTCTTCAACCGACTCACGCCCCTCTAGACACAAGGCATAACCGAATGGCCGCAAATAGCCTTACGCGCCACTCACACCGAACTCATAGTCAAAACAGTTGCCCCCATAAAAAAATCTCGAATGAGTGGGCATCAACGTTTCCAATTCCATACTCCTCCTCCACGCAATTCTCACATAACCAACCAATACCATACACAACCGCTTCCCCCCAAAAAACCCGCAACCCCCCTCCGCACCGGTCACCTCTCTAACACACCCCTCGTGGGTCCCAATGATCATCCCACACATACCGCCCCCGATCTCTACCCTCCTTCCACACATGAAACGCCGACGTGGCACCCAACACTCCACCACCCAAGAACCAACATGCATAGATACAACGTACCTCACCAACAACGACATAAACTACCCACCTTCCGTCGTCATAAACATGCTCTCCAAACACAAGGACTCAGCCACCCACCAAACACAATACATAATGGAATGGGCATTTAAACGACTCATCGAATCCGAAATACAACAACAAATAGAACAAGGCTTCAACCCACTGACTCAAACATCCCTTGACCAACATTCACCCCCCCACCCCAACGTTTGCGCATCGTGTCACGAACCTCTTCGAGATGGCATCTTCCCATGCCACACATGCACTTACTTATCTATTCACCCCCACAGCGCTGCTCGCAAACGCCCGGCGAGATGGACATGCAACTGGTGCCACTACGGAAGAAAACGCAACCTCATCTCCCTCAATATTGTCAAATGGGCCCGTGCTTGCAGATTGGGGACACCATCATCACCACCCATTCCGGTATGGCAGCCCTCACCACATTCGAAAACATTTTCACCCCCGCAGCTCATCCCATCTTCCCACAACCCGGACCACCACCATGGCGCACCTCGGCGGTCGCCATTGACCACACTACCATCAACCCCGATATATAGAAAGCCACATGACAATTCGCCATCCACCATCACCGTACTCTATCAAACGTAGCTATCCACTACGTTCCCAAAGGAAGGGATATCACCAAACTCTCCCTCGACCGCATCACCCACCTTTAGCGTTTATTCCAACCCGAACTCACACACCTCACCTTCGAGGAAGAACTATACCGCCTCGTCACGGGCGTTGGCGCTCCGTTGATCGGGAAGGAGCAATCCAAGCACCTAGTGATATTTGAGAGGACGACGGATATGCCACCCCTAATGATGGAGACGGTCGTTAGGCCGCCCACTGAGGTACTGACCACTCTCACGGAATTAAGCACGGCTAGTACCTTAGCATTGGTTTGAGGTTGTGTCACCCGACCGATGGGCACCATTAACTGCATCTAGATCATAGCTTCTACGGTTCCTAGCATGCAAAGTCCCTACTTGGGATACGAACCAAATTTGGACAACAAGAGCCTATGCCCCACCGTACCCAACCTCGAAAGTCATCTATCTTGGACGAAAACTCTACCGTGGAAGCCGTGCCAAGGCCCTCATACATGTGTGGGTTCGACGATAACGGCCCGCTGCCAAGTATAGGCAAAAAAAGTAGGGTAGATATTCGACTCGATCCACAGCAACCCAATTTTGCGACGCTTCCTTTCACCTTTCTCGCGCAAGACACCTCAAATCACCTTCACTTATGATTTACAAGTGTTCGGGTCGACGTTACTGGTGGTGAAGCTACGTATCGCTACATGGGTGCGAGGCTTGCGCGACGAGTGACATAGTCGACAGTGACCCTAGTTAACCCTATTCATAACCGGGCCTACCGCCAACAAGTCCAGCTCAACCTCCATGGTCGATGAATCTCTACCCCAACCTAGCTATCACTTCTCACATGTAACTATTCGCACCCATGACACAGTTCATATTGAAATTGAAATTGAAATTGTTTACAACATGTACCGTATGCGCCGGTTTACAACAGTTCATATGATTTGGCGCCCACCTAGCCATGAGAAGGCCGGTAGTGTTGCGAGGGAACGGGGATAGGGAACCGGCCCGTACAACGCCTCGGAAAAGCGCAGCATCCCGTCAACGCCCACTCCCCAACGAAAAAAGATCGCAGCTAGTACCATCACACCCACACACAAGAAGTCATACTACCGCCGTGGGGTAATTTCGGCTGACTTTGACGGTAGTTAGCTATGAGTGAGTTGTTTCCTACATTATTGTCCAGAATCGGGCCCCATCGGCAACTTCGCCCATCCCAACCCACGTATTTCGAAAGCACAAGTAGAACCTACAGTGAATTACAGCCCGGGGTTGTATACTCCGTAGGAAGCCGCGCCTGCGGCGGGGTGAAACCCCCCCACGGCGAGGGTTTTCAGAATTACAAAGCAAAAAGGGTAATACATATTTCACGCGTATATAATTGTTCATACAATTGTCATTTGAAGACTTAAAACCACATTATAGAGAAATTTCCCATGCGGCGGTGTTAAAAAACACCAATTGTACATGCACTACAACAATATACTGCATTGCACAAATTCAGCGCATCGTTTACTCAAGAATACATAAACTGTAGACCACATTTTCCATTCAACATGCTTTTGAGCAATTGAGGCAAAATGTTGCCGCTGCGGCGCCAAAAATCTGAGTCAGACCGAAAGAAACGCCAAATCCCCTTTTGACGGTTTTGTAGTTATTGGCCGAAAAGTACTGATCAAGGGCTTTAGTAATGATAAGAAACGATAAGAAACGTGAAATGTTGTCCACGGTCACTTGATGGAAAGCTGTGACAATACCCTTCATGATCACCCGAGAGTGATTCAACTCCCCTACCCTCCCCCCATTTAGATGGCAATCTAACACCTTAATTTCAAAATGCACATGAGAATTGCCGTCCCGAATAGTTTGCAGCGCAAGCCTACCCAAGGTGAGTCCGGTACTTCTATGCCTTTGCAAACCATCTTTCTCCTCAAGTTCGCGCGTATTGTGAGGATCGCCGAGAAGGCGTTGTGTAGCACTTTGCTTGAGGCTTATTAATAAAGGTTGCATGCAATTGTATCTAGCACACGACCGGACGCCGCTACCTTTGTAACACCAAGGGCAATAAATGAAAGGCTCCCCCTCCTCGTCTTGCCTATATTAAAACCAACGCAATTAAATACCTCAGTTTCCGTCCTAAGCCCATCCACATTGACAACAAGATTGGCAGTGGTCTCCGACTCGAGAGCTTTCGAACTCTTTAGTAGCCGAACAACTTCAAGAGCGACATTAGTCGTCATTGCGGGCATACCGACCAACATATCTTTCATTTCGTCGTCGACTACCCTCTTCAACGAAAGCGAAAAGTTTCGACCGGCCCCGCTCGAGCCCCCACCACCCAACAATGAGTCATCCGTTTCAAGCCGATTACCACCGCTATTAGTATTCACGGCAACCTCCATATCGTGGATGGGGGAGGAAGGGGTGGGAGGGGTGTGACCTTTCGGCTCGGCGAATGTACGTGGGCGATGTTGTTCGCCTCCTTGCTCGATGCCAACACCACCGAGCAGCGACAAGAGGTGTTCCTTCGCCGCCTCATCCCTCCTCCGCTTTTCTTTACACTTCGGCTGTTGAGTAGCGGAGCTCAGTCTCAAGTGGTCAACCACTTTGTCCCTACGAGAAAACTCTTTCCCGCGGCAATGACACGGAAACTTTCCATTTGGAGCCTCACAAACCGTTTCGGTGAAGACCATGACTCCCCTCCCTTGCCCCGGTGCCCCCCTCCCCCCCCCCCCCCTTGCCCCGGTGCCCCCTCCTCCCCCCGTAGGGCCCGCATGTCGGCCTTATCCGCCGTGGACCGTGGATAAAAAACCTCACCTTCCCTTGCATGCCTATACTACACAAAGTACAGCCTACTCAGCCTACATCAGTGAACTACAGCCTCTCATCACCCATTTACCTCCAACAGTAGTTAGCTTTACCCTACTTTAGGGCTAGGTCTAGGACGAGTCCCCGTGAAGAATTAGGACTTCAACATGCACGGCGGAATTTAGATTACAAGAAGAACCACATTAGCACGGACACTAATGTAAATTTCCCCCAATATTGGCGTATGTAGTCCGCTAATATTAGTCCGCTATTATTAAATGATGAAGGGGGGTTTTTTTGTGACGAGTTAGCGACAGCGTAGAACGACGTCGGCTGTCAGCGGTAGTCGATGGTGTGACCGCCGAATAGCCGTGAGACGAGAGCTGACTGTCCGGTGTCCGCGCTTCTCCCCGGCCCTCAGGGTCGGGCATAATGCCTTTTCCAAGCGACTCTACGCACGACAGTAGGTGAGACGGGGGAGAGGGGGTTCGAGGAGGTAGTACACTCCGCTCGGAGTCCACTCCATTTGAAACGAAATCCCACGTCGCCGTTTTGCACTTCTCCTATCCATAGCACTCACGACTTCCGACCCCATGTCGCAAGCTAGCCATCCCAGCTAGGCCAGCGTGTCGCGTAGTTTTTTGCGAAGCGGGGGTCGGTTGATGTGGGTCGAGGTGAGATTATCGCGGTGATTGAGGTACCGACTGACTTCCCTATGCACCGACTACAGGTCGCGGTGTGTGGCCAACCTGCAAGCTCTCTGCGCCGTCGCGCGCACCACCCTCCCCGCCCGCACGGCCCTCGCTCCCCCCGTACACAAGATCCTATTGGACGCCGGTAACTCGCGAGATTCGGTCCTCACCGCGTCGATGGGGACTCTGCTTCAGCGCCTCGTGATTCGGGCCGACCCGGTGGTGTCGATTCTGGAAGACGCGGTGGGCGCTCAGGTGACGACAGACGGCGGACACAACCCTCGACACCACCACCACTTTGTAGACACCGGACTGAAATAGTGTATCCTCCTGTCTCACAACGAGCTTCCCCTATGCTTCTATCTCCCAGGATTCGAAAGCGGGTGGTGGTTCGGCCTGGATGCTGACCCTCGCCGGCCTCCTGGCCGGCGCTGTTTTTGAGTTAGAGAAAGAGGGCGCAGCGCTGAGTGCACTGATGCGGCTGTTGGATGAAGCGGTGGGCGAGGCCAAGAAGGTTTGTACGCCATCCTTGCACTGCGAACTCCCCGACGCCTCTCCCTAGTAGCGCCCCTCTTGTGCCTGACCCTAGCATTCCCGGCTGCCGCAGGTGCTGCTCACTCGTGCCGCACTGCCGTTGGATGACGTACCAACGCACAGCGACGCGCGGGCGACAGTCGAGGCAGCGCGAGCGACCATCATGAGGCCACTCTCGCGTTCACAACAGCAGCAGCAGCATCAGCAACAGCAGGAAGTTGAGGAGGGGGATGAGGGGGCTTTGGTGGGTAGTTGCATGGGTGGGTCGGGGGAGGGGAGCAGCGATGACGAATTTAGTTGGTTCTTAGGGGACGCGGCGCCGCGGGGCGAGGGCGACCGATCACGTGCGATGTCATCAGCGCGGGAGGGTGGAGGTCGGGGCACGGCTGGGGTACCCGCAGCGAGGGCAGAAAGGGCGGGGGATAGCGCGGATGCCTGGGAGCTGAAAGCGGCGACGCTCGCGAAGGGGTTAGCTGGGAGCGAAGGAATGGTGGAGGCGCTCTCGTTGGCAGCTGCGATGGAAGTCAAACGAACAGGCAATACTCCTCAGCCAATCAACCTCTACTACTATGCCCGTTTAGTCCATTCAGGAGAGTCCCACCCCCATTCCATTTACCTTATCACCTGGTGTGCCGCTGACGTGTCGCTCCTCTCCAGCAGGGCCGCTCTCGATGGATCGTGTGGTCATCGAGGAACGCCTTGGCGCGCCCTCGACCACGGGCGCTGTGCTCTCCGGTGTGGTGGTGCCTCTGGACCCGCGTTCCCCGGCAACCAGCCAGCTGCGACTGCTGTTGAGTTCGAGCAGGACCATCACTCGCACCGCGGCGTTGGTGCAGGGCCACATTGAGTGCTCGGCAGCTCAGATGGCGAGGGTGGTGAATGGTGAGAGCGGAGGTCATCTGGCATTCGATCCCCGCGTAGGGGTAGAGGCGATGCTCAAGGTGTGAGACTTTCGAGCAGGAGTGAGAATATGTTACGCGAGGAAAGAAAATGATATGATGGAGAAATGAAGTAGTGGGTGAAAGAGAAAGGGGTTGCATGGCGTGAGTGAAGGGGCGAGTGAGCGAGGGAAGAGATGGGTGAATGGCTGAAATGGTTTATGAAATGTATGAAGTTGTTTGACTGTTAAAATACATTCTTCGCTTCTAGCGGAGGCAGTGGAGTGAAGCCTTTGTGACACAATTGTTTGACAATTGATACGCCCTGCATTCGATGTCTGTAGACTGTGAATGGTTATTGAAGTGGCGAACGACTATGTTGCCATTACCTCAAAGAATAAAATAGAAAATAATCAATACCTTTATTGTTTTAACTATCGAAAAACTAACAAGGACAAGCTGTTTTATTTCTCAAGTGCCCCTTTTATTTTATATTACTTGCAGATGGACATGAACGATGGATCGCATTGTAATTTTAGACTTTCTGTGTGCTTGCGCGCGCGCGTGTGTGTATGTGTGTGTATGTTTTGTGTGTCTGTATGTGTGTGTACGTATGTGTGTGTGTGTGTGTGTGTTTGTGTGTGTGTTTGTATGTGTGCCTACGTGTGGGTGTATGAGTGTGTGTTTGTCTGACTGCGTGTGTGTGTATGTGTGTGTTAGTGTGCTTGCGTATGTGTATGTGTGTGTTTTTTTGTGTGTGTGTGTGTGTGTGTGTGTGTGTGTGTGTGTGAGTGCGTATGTGTGTGTGTACGTATGTGTATGTGTGTGTGCGCGCGCGCGTGTGTGTTTGTGTGTGTCTATGCGTACGTATGTGTGTGTGAGTGTTTGTGTGTGTATGTGCATGTGTTTTGTTGTATGTGTGTGTGTGTGCGTATGTAAGTATGTATGTGTGTGTTTGTGTACATGTGCGTGTGTGTGTGTGTATGTGTGTATATGTGCGTGTGTGTGTGTGGTGTGACGTGACATTTTTGGGAAACGGCACCACAGGAACTCGCGCGACGGGGAGTAGAGGTCGTGCTTGTGGAGGGGGCGGCAGAGGGTTGGGTGCGGGATTGGCTTGAGGCGGCGGGTATTGCGGTAGTTGCCTGGCTCGGGCTCCGTCGCCTGCAGCAGCTGTCCGAATTGCTGCATGTGGAGCCCTCCCTGCTGGACGGCTCCTCACCGGCATCGGAGCTAACTCAACGCTGTGTTTGCCGCGATACCAGCTTCAAGCTCCTTGAGGTGACTCTCCTTCCTCCCCCTCTTAGGGTTAACGATTTAGGGCTGTGTTTAGGGTTTATTCCTAAACGCATAACCCTCTCTCTCTCTCTCTCTCTCTCTCTCTCTCTCTCTCTCTCTCTCTCTCTCTCTCTCTCTCTCTCTCTCTCTCTCTCTCTCTCTCTCTCTCTCTCTGCCTTTTTCGTCTTTACCATCTTCGTGTGCGTCAACCCAACACCGTAGCGGGAGTGTCACATGACATTACCGGTCTGGTTTTTTTACCAGTGAACGGCCACTATCGGGAAACTAATTGAGAGTTGATCCACAATGGGACGGTAGCTAAGGGTGTCGTCCATCCATCCATCCATCCATCCATTCATCCATTCACAATCAAACCATCCATCCATCCATCCATTCATCCATCACTGATGTCATTCACAATCAACCCATCCATCCATCCATCCATCCATCCATCCATCCGTCATTGCTGTCATTCACGTATTGATGTATCGACCAACGCATGCATTCAGAATTTTATTTATCTATTCATTTACTCAATCTAGCCACCACTTCAATGTTTATCCACACATTTATCCACCTAACGTGTTTTAATTTGCTCGCTCACCCATCCATTTAGGCATTCGAGCATTCGCTCGTCCATTCATTCACTGAGTCGTCCCATCCATCCATTCATCCGCTTATGCATTCAATCATTTCTATTTTTTGAGGCTATTCGGTCATTCGCTAAATTGTCTGCTCGAGCGCAGACTCCGCCATTCAGTCAGTCGTTTCTCATTCCTTTATCGCGGGGGAGGAGAGGGAAGGGACCCAGCGCACTGTATGATATGAATGAGCCTCTGTTATGTGCCGCCAGGGTGGCGTCCTCAACTCTGAAGATGATCTCCCATGGTCAACCACCCAACCCAACCGCAGCGGCGACGCAACGGCGGCCTCCCCCTCCGCATGTCACCTGCTCGTGCTTGGCAGTACCGCCGCACCACAGCGCAGTGAGCGCGGAGGGCCCGTCTCCGTCCTCGTGAGCGCCCTCACGGCTCCCTCACTCGCGGCATCGGTGCATTCCGTGCGCGAGAATACTGCCCGCCTCCTGAGCGCCCTGCAAGGTGCCCCTTCTGTCAACTTGAACAACACATGTTGGAAAGCAAACGACTTGAAAATTGATCTGCAAATGTGCATCAATGAATATAAGTAGACAAACACCTTTACCCGATTTGTTTTCACACGAGAGGTGATGCTGCCGTCCATGCAGCTGGCTGCGTGACGTTTGGCGGTGGTGGCTTTGAGGCGGTTGCGGGCCATACGCTGAGGCAAATGGCGCGTCAGGCGGAGTTGCATGCCGCTGCCATGTATGAGCGGGTGGACAGCCATTCCACCGCCAGCACAAGTAAATCCCTCCCCCCCTCCCTCCCCACCCTGTGTCCTCTACTGCACTGATGTTCTTTCTATGTGTTTGAGCCTCGTGTAAGCTTGTGTGTCTGTTTTGCACTGCATCCTAACGCGATCACCTGACCGTCTCCCTCTCCCTCCCAATAACCTGTCCTTCCACTTTCACTCATTCAAAGCCGCTCCCCCGAGTGTGTTGTTTTGGCTGACAGGCCCTCTCCTTTTTCCTTCATCACGCCTCTTCGCTATCTGACTTGCCCTGTGTCTTTGGATTTCTCTTAGTCACACACACGAGCTTGCACGAATCCCTGATGGCGTGACCAGATTGTATTGAAGTGACTGACAACTCTCTTCCCCTCTCTGTCCTCCGCCCTTTGAGCACAGCGCCTCCGCACAGCGTTTCTCGACTGAATGGCGAGATCCAGGCGGAGCTTGCGGGCCTGAAACCCGCCGTCCTGCGCGCTGTGGCCAAATGCTTCGACGACCTCGTTCTCATCCGTGCGCAGAACGACGGCGCGATTTACGCCGATGCGGCTGAGGCGTTGGCCAACTGTCGCGCGTGGCTGGCGAGGGAGTGTCCTTTGGGCGGACAGTCGCTGCGGTCCTCCGCCGTCACCACCCTCCTGCTCCGACCGCCAGTATGCCCCGAGCTGTGGTCCTCTGTGGACCGAGTAGACGAAGCTGGTGAGGAGGCGTCGGGCGGTGGTGGTGGCGGGGCCAGCTTGGAAGACGTTCGGACGTTTCGGCTGGGAATAGAGCAGGCGGCGAGGATCACCCGAGTGGTGATGAACAATAGCGGCGTCATCATCAATCAGAGGGAATCTCGTCCAATGACATAATAAGCGGGAGCGCGAGTCGGAGCGGGTTGGAGGGTGGTGGTGCTGGTCAGCGGCGCTTTTTAACAAGGCGCTGTTTTGCCGTTTCACCTTTTGCGGTGGAGAATAATTTCCGGCTTGGATGGCGAGCTGACGGTTTGTTACTCGTTCGGGTGCTGAGTGACGTCGCCGACAGACCGGGGGTTCCATTCTTTACTGCATTGCGTAAGTATCGCTGCGCAAGAGTAACGGCAATATTCAGAGCGTTGGTTAATGTGAACCTGCATTGGCTCCGAAACAAACGTGGCTGACGTTGCCCCCACCGCGAACGCAAGTGTGCAACCGTGTTCTTGGCGCTCCCACTACTATCTCTCGCCGTTATGAGGTTACCTTGGCGGGGTCGAGAGATCTGACGCGGGTGGTCTCATACTCTAAAACACTTCGCGTAATTGGCTCCGAAATCAATGCGACGGTTCAGCTCATCAGTTCGGACATCGTAGCGGGTGGGTTTCCATTCATCGTAGCGCAAATTTTCTTTAGTGTTGGCGCAAAGCGCTACATGCAACTGCAACCGGCTATCTGTGAAAGTAATATCATTATCGCGTGACTACCTCGGGGATGTGAAGTGTGTGTGTCGGCCGTCCGATAATTAGTTTCCACGCCGCAGCCGGCAGGCGCATAAATAAGACGTTCGATGATAGGCCCCGAAACCAACATGACGTCCCGGCTGGAAAATTCTGAAAGTTTCCGCTGAGTCGCAAGCTCACTAACAGACATTTTAATACCACTCAAACACTGCGACTCTCCTAGTGTCCTTCAGAGCGATGACGGTGTCATATCGGAGTGGTGTAGTGTCACTCGACTAAATATTTTTTGACATTCCCGAAGAATGCATCACTGCATCGGTTACGGTAGTCGACCTTGAATCCTGTGGGACGCCTATGGCCCCCGGCGACCCTGGCGGTCCAGCACGGAAGAGTTGCACTCAGGCTCTTGCTCGCCGAAGCAAATATCGACCATTTCTACGGCTCTGGCGGTTGGACTCAGTCGTTACGACTGTCACTTGCGCATCGAAGCATAATCGGATGAGCAGGTACTCTGCGTTTCTGCGCAGGTAGAACGTGCCAACGTGATCGGTTTAAGCCCACTGTATCGCCGAGAACCGCTGTGCTAGACGCTCCCAAAGAATTTGATTATGACATCGCAGCGTTAGCGTCGGCCTTTGACGTCTTTGTCGTCGACGGCGAAAAAAAAGCAAGACAGAAAATGACGTACGAGTGAAACTCATGTTGCGTCGCTGGCGCCAGCTCGCGAAAGGATGCTCGATTCCATAATTACCCGATACGGCCTGCCAGCCAAACCGCCGACTGAGATGATGTGTTCTTTATTCATTTTACATGCTCACACACACAGTCGGAGGGAAAACACATCAGCTGCGCTGCTGTCCCTCGTGCGCAGTCGTGAATCTGTTGCCTTTTGTTTGTTGTGTTGTGAAATGACAGCCATCCAGGGACGCACGGACGGGCGAGAGGCAGCGGCGACAGGTAGGCGAGCAGCCATGCACACAACTCAGCAGGCGGCAATAGCGCCCGAGGTGAGCGCCTCACTGCCATCCGAGTTAACACCAGCTTCGTGCGCGTCACAAGGGCTGCACCCCTCAGCCGCCTCCCCCTCACCGCTGCCACCCTTTGCCACGTCCACTTCTGTGCCCGGCTCGCCCCCATCATCCCCACCCGCCCCCGCATGCAAGTGGTGCTTCAGCCAAAAGTCACGCTCCTGCGGCTGTAGCCGCGGCACCTTAGGCTCCCACTCCGCATTCAGCCCCTCTAGCACCTTCACGGCCAGCAAGCACACAACCCATTAATCATCACCGCCGCCTCCACATCAGCGCGAGAGAGAAGGCACGTGAGATGAGGCGAGCTGGTGAAATGAGGCCGGGCATAGAAAAAACACATGCACACGCACGCACGCACGCACGCACACAAACACGCACACGCACACGCACGCACACACACACACACACACACACACACTAATACATTTAAAGGCAATAAATTTCCTAATTAACATCACAATAACGATCCCAGAGGGGAGTCAAACATCCGCCACCCTCCGGACACAAAGACTAAAGAGCTTTGTCTGACCATAGACAATGAATCATAGGCGACTCATAAGGGGATGATACGGTGGGCAGAGTTTGAAATAGCGTGCAGGTGCCATTTCGCAAATAAATCCGAATTTTAGAAAATGCTTGGTTGGTGATGAAACAAATGTTGTTGGAGAGGGTGAAAGGCGGAGTGGCTAGCGCACCTCGGCGATTATTCGGCTGGGCGGCGGGGGTGTGCCATCCGGAAAGTTGGCCACCCGTCGCATCTCCTGACTCAACGAAATCAGCTCAGTCGTCCACCACCGCTCACGCAGCTGGAAGAGCACCGCACCTGCAAAGAGCACCTATTGTGATCACCCTACCCCAACTTGACCTCCTCGCCACGGAAGTCTGTAAAATTAAAAAGGACAGTAAAGGAAGATAAACCTGCATGCGTCAAGATGGCCAAGCCTTAAATAATAAAGAAACAAACATGGCTGGGTCCGGGAATGCACGGTTCAATGAATAAGTAGCTCAAGACGTGGACCAGTGGGTGGGTGCGTAAATGGATGATGGAATCAAGAAGAAAATAAGTGCATGCCACAACGCAGGGAAATCAGCACGAAAGGCCAAGGCGAAGTATGGGGTGAGTGGACGGATGTGAAAAGAGAGCGCACCGATGTTGTAGACGTGATTGGTTCTTACAAAGCGCCAGTCGAAGCTGTCGTCGGGGTTGGCGGACGTGAGGCGACACGCGAGAGCGATGGTGGTGTCCGTCTTCCAAGAGCCGCCAAACCAGGCGTTCGAGAGGAGGGGGACGTACTGCGGGTCGTGGAAGACGGTGAGCTGCTGTAGCACGCGCCCCGCGAACCAGCTCCCCCGCATGCAGCACAGCCGCGGAGGGTCCCACGGCTGTGGCTCATCCAGCGCAGCGTAGGTCGCCCAAAACCATTGTAGAAACTGCACTGCAAATTCCGTTGCTGCGCGCGCAGATGTGATACAAAACTGAGTCCATGCGTTTGAGGCCAATGACAGCAACACCACAAATGAGGAGCACTTACACGGCGTATTGCGGCTTGGGGGTGTCTATATGCGTGTAAAGGACGCGTATTCCGTGACAAGGGGGAGCAATAGGGGAGGGAGGGGACCTGCTGCCTCTGGAATCTCAAACATGTCGAGGATGGTACCGATCTGCATAGCCTTGTTCTGAGGGCCCGCCATGTCAAGAAGCTCGAACCTGGTGCAACACCACAATGCAAACCCTCATCAACTGATGCTCATCCGTGGGACTCCTCCACATCCCTCCCTCCGCCCAATCTCCCTTCTTCCGCCGCGATGCTCACTTGTGCTCCGTTCCAAGCATGCACACCAACCACCACAGCAAGCGCTCCAGCTTCCCGCATCAAGTGTGAATTTCTCAGCAGGTCACTCACTTTTTCACGTCCACCTCTTCGCCGTCGATACAACGCGCAACCAGCGTCTGCAGGACGTCCATTACCCGCTCCTGCTCCCACTTCACGGGCGGCATCATCCCCTGTGGCCTCAGGAGACGCAGGGGGGGAATCTGAAAGCGAGGATGATTGGCTTGTCGATTGATAGTCTGCTGCGCATTCACCTTTTATTTTCTTGTTTAATTCATTTAAAATTCACAAATCAATGTAAATGGAAAGCTCTCATTAAATTGCAACACATAAGAAATGATGGACAGCAGACATAAAACCTCTTAGAGCGCACGTGTGTCGTTAGCGGCAGTGGGGCGCCGAAAGGAAGCACTTTCGGTGAGTGGTCGGGCTGAGGGGGTGAGGGGCGTCACCTTCGCGACTTGGCCGGCGCGCGTCTCGTCCCACCCGTCCAGCAACACTGCACAGACGACGTCCACCACGTCGTCGGTCGGGAAGAATTCTTCGGCGGCGGGTAGCGCAAGCGACCGGAACAGGCGTCCGATTCGCCCGGGCTCCGCGTAGTATTCTGGCCAAGAAAGCAGCGCGCACGCGGCGTCGCCGAAGTGCAGAAAGGCTGTCCAATCGACGTCCAGCTCGGACAATAACTTGGGCAGTTTGCTGCTGTCGAAGCTGTCACCAGCGTCGCCGCCAAGAAGTGCGAGCAACACGGACACGCTGAGCTGCGAGTCTTCGGGCACGGCCGCGTTCAGGTCTGCGGCCAGTTCCTCCACCAACCCATCAAATCGCGCGACGTGCGCGACGGCAAGGCTCGCGAAGTGGTCCTTGGTGTCGTTGAGGGGGTTCACGGACGAAGCCGACGAGGAGGAAGGCTGACCTGGCGTTATGTCACTGCCGCGCTGGCCCACCACCTCCGCGCTTCCCTCCGCCAACAGTCGACCAACCAGCTCACGCAGCGAGTCTCGAGACATCATGCGCACGGCATCTCTCAGTGTCTCGGCCTCGCTGTCAGGGCACGTCGCCGATGCGGCTGACTCCACGGGGATGCTGCTGACTGTGTCGGCCATGCCGAGAAAAACGTCGACGTTCGCATCTTTCCGCACCTCCGCCGCCGCACTGGCGACCAGCGCGGAAGGCCCAACAGCTTCAACCTCGCCCGCCATACTATCGCCTCGAGCCAGCGCAACCCACGCTTCAACCTGAAAATATCGCGAGGTGGCGGCTGTCAGACCTTAGCGGCTCCTACCTCCTCCTTAGCCCGGCCGCTACATATGTCTGTAAAGGAAGTATATATATATCTCCGGCTACTTAGAGTCTTGTTGGCAGTGGTTGTGCTGAATTAAGTAGAGCACGGGGTGAAGAGTGCCAGCCTGGCCGACCGACGGACAGAAACGACAGATTAGACCGGCGGACTGGACGTACCTCTACCTACGAGGCAATACATAGCTCACTACCTGTACCCGTACCATTTTCTCTGTCCTCGTGTCGAACTGTCGGTGGCGCTGCCTATCTATAGGGTTTACCTAGGGTTTCTCTCCCTGCTTGTCTCTTACCTGTATACAGTTTATTAAGTCCGGTTCTTTGGTGAACTTTGCCACCATCCGCGAAAGATGAGTGAGATGCTGGCTATTATCTATATATTAGAATATTTTACCATTAATTACAAATAAGAAAGTAGTGGAATCCACCAGCAGAGATGAAGGGGAAAGAAGGAGGCAAAGAAGCCCGCGGAGCAGCGAGACATGCAACAACAACTGCACCACCTTAATGCAAGGCATCGCGAATATAGGAACATAGCGTGCCGTATGAAGAACCACAAAACGACGTTGCATAAACTCAGGACACACGTCCCGAAGGAATCCACGGAACGGGACACATATAGACCTATGTGATGACGAGTACCGTCATGTAATAAAACCATGTCATCTTTCGCGGATGGTGGCAAAAAAAAAATTAAACAGCTTAACATCTCATCTTTCGCGGATGGTGGCTAAGTTCATCTAATATCTAACATCTCATCTTATTTCATCGGATGGTGGCAAAGCTCACTTTAAAACCGGAACAATGAGCTGAATATTAGTACATTTCATAACATTATACATTATACATTATATAAGTACATTTACCCGTTATTGATCACATCCGTTATGCTTTTCCCTAGGAAGGACGTAACGCGGTTACGTCGCCATGCAACACCTCAAGGACATTATTATGACATATTATTATTGAACTACCATTACCTCCCGGTACGTACGTTACGCACATTCAATCTAACATGCCACACGACGCTTTGGTATGATTTCCGGAGGCAAACAAGCTACATCGCTAGTCTGTTGAAACCGTTACGCGGTTACAAGAGCCCTAACGCAAAACACGAGCATGCGAGACTTGGTGGGAGCTAACTAGGCTAGACCTATTCAAGCCTAGTGTAGTGGCTTGAGGGAATTGAAAGACACTTAGTCATTTTCATGTTTGATTACATTCAAATTGAAATTGAAAATGTTATGTATTAACTTATTCATTTTTGAATTACATTCAAATCGAAATCGAAATGTTATTTATGAACTTATTCATTTTTTATATTACATTCAAACTGAAATTGAAAAATATTTATTTGTAACAATACAAGCAAATTGGACCCGTTGTTGTCTACTAAGGGCCGTGAAACTGTGGCAGTTTGCCTGTCTAGAGCTAACTATTGACACAAATATATCTTATTACGCTCTATCTTGTTTTGTTGTTGCTTTGTGCAAGTGAAATTGCAAATGCAGAGAGATGGAAGACGTTTTATTGTTAGTGTTTAACATGAGACTATAAGAAGAACAAAGCGAATGATGAAAAGGTGGTGTCACTTCCCTCCACCGCAATAGACTTAAATAGCTCAAGCCTAGCTAGCTTGCACATGTTCTCGCATGGTCCTCGTGCCATGCGCTAGGGCTCTCGTAACGGTCTGAATAGACTAGCGACGCGGCTAGTGTGTCTCGGGAAATTAGACAATGAGTCGTGTAGCTAGTTAGATTAATTGTGCGTACTTGTACGTACCGGGAGGTATATGTAGTACATTACATAACAATACCCTCGCTAATTGTAGTGGCGACGTAACCACGTCGCACGTCCTTCCGATGGAAAAGTACGGATCAAATTAATAACGAGTACATGTACAATGCAATGTAATGTACTTTTGCACGACATTACTCGTCACACTCGTACCCTCCCCCTCTTGACAAATTAATGAGGTCAATCGCGAGACAAACCTCCGTGGTCTTGGCTCCTTAACCGAAGCAATTAGTGGGACTCACGAATGCGCGCTAGGTGAGCGTGCATAAATTCGTTGTACGCCTGAGTATGGGCAAACGCGTGCCATGGGGGCGTCGCAAAAAAACGCCGTTGTACGGAGTACCTCGTTTAACCGGTGCCATACCATTGGAATGTCGTCATCGTTGAAGTGCGTCTTGAAGAGCAAAGATTTCCCTCGTCATCTAGGTAACGACTTGATGCACACACCAAAGATGTGAAAAACCTCGAACTCGTCATTGTCACCTTGTGAAGTAGTCAATGGGATAGGAGGCCGAAAAGAAGTTGTAGACCAAGGCCGTAGATTGTTAACGGGAAACACTGAATGTAAGCGAAGTGTCGCTGGAAGTTTCAATATGTAATTGTGTTTCCCAATCTCCTCCTCCACTGTAAAATGTCCCAACTCTCAATCACGCAGCTTCCGGTTAGGTTGTCCGCGCAGGAAGAGGTTTTTAGTGACGACGGTCACCTTGTCTAGAACGAGGTGCGGGGCTGTCGAGGCTTTGAACGACCTTGCATCTCATCGTTGTGCAGTTGTAACACCGAACGCACCACATCGTGTATCTATTGTAACAATTTCAACCGCTCTGAAGCGTTTTGCGAAACTAAAATCGAAGGTCGCATATTGAACAACATGTCATGTGGCTCCTATGGTGAAAAGTCAAAATTAGCATGGAAGGGGGAGTGCTCAATTCCGAGTGCACGGGTTGCGTTGTACGCGAACTCTACACGTTTGTCTAGTTCGAACCATCGTAGCAGCAAATGAAGCGCAACAATTGTTGAAACGTATTGTTGACGCGCTCCGTTAGTCCATCCGTCTCCGGGTGTCGACTAGAAGACACGTTGAGTCGCGTGCCAAGGCGTCTCCAAAGTATTTGCCAAAAGCCACTCATGAATTTCGGGTCGTAATCACTAACCAACATTCAGGGAAGTCCGTGTAATTTTATGACTCCATGTAAGAACAAACTAACCATTTCTGGCAGAAAATGGGCAATTCGAGTCAAATGGTCGACCACAATCAACACATTATCAAAGCAATTGCTCACAAGTAAGCGTGTTAAGTAGTCAAGCCCAAGTGTTCACCACGGTCTTTGTGGAATAGGCAAAGGGTAAAGAGTCACACCCATATGTTGTTGAATCTTTGCTCGTCGACACACGACGCATCGCTCACAAATAAATCTCATATCTTGGCGATTTCGGTTCCATCTGAATTTGTCGAGCGCTTTAGCAAGAGTGCTAGCAACTTCTTTGTGACTAGCTTGCGAGTTGTCGTGCAGCTCACAGATCAATTGCAGTCGGAGCTCATAGTCCCGCGGGACACACATGCGATCGAGACACCAAAGTACCAAGCTCTAGCTTCAATCCGGCTGTCTTTCATCCACTCACCCGCATCCCAATAAGCCGAGTCTTGGGAGTAACTCTCGCGAATGTGATCGGCTCAACCGCAGCCCGTTAGAAATAATCGAGTTTAACTGCGCGTCGTTTAACATCGGCTGAACTTCCGGCGTAAATCTATATATGACGGAACCCCGCCATCCTAAAATAATGAAACTGTGGCTTGAGGTTCGAAGTATGGTCTCCGACTTAACGGATCGGCTTCCTTCACAACTCGGTTGCGATACGCAAGCGTCATCGAGCCCACAAGCGGTTGTAAGTCCCGCATGTAACGAGCTTGCCGCTTGTTCAACATGTTGTTCGGTTGCCTGAGCAAATGTCGCAATGTGTCGTGGTCTCTTACGACAAGGAACTTAGAGCACCTTAAAAGTAGCACCTCCATTGCTTTACCGCCTCACATACGTCCAAAGCCTCTAAATTTACGCAAAGCAGGTGTTACCGCGTACAAAAATATTCAATTTCCGCGCCATGTAAGAGACTAGTTGAAGTCCTCCTCCTTGGTCTTGCAATAAGAATGCTGCAATCCCCACGGTCACAGCATCCGTAGCCACGGTGAACATCGCGCCCGAGCCGACCTCCGGAAGGATCAAGGATGGCGCGGAATGAGCCGTAACTTGAGAGTCTCGAAGGTTTCTAAACATGCAAGCACCACCGTAAACTTCTTTACCTGGGAGTTCCGCAGCAAATCCGTCAATGGAGCCGTAAGGTCGCTAAAATGAGGAATGAACTTGGTGTAGAAGTTGCAGAATTGCACGAAACTGCGAACCTCCTTCCGCGTCGTAGGCGCTGGCCAGTTTGCAACTGTCTCGACTTTCTTAGTCGAACCGGAAATTTTACCAACACACACAGTCAAGCACGAGCCATGAACGAAGTATATCCTTTGAGTCGGAGACCAAACTTCGTGCCTCAAGCCACAGTTCCTTTACATAGGGATGGCGAGGTAGCTCCGTCGGAAGAGAGCAATTTACGGCGGAAGTCCCGGGCGCTTTCAACCGACGCATAGTTAAAATCGGTGACTGTTAATGCGTCGCGGCTGAGCCATGCGCTCATCGCTGATCTCATTCGCGAGGGGTATACTCCCAAAATTAGTCTTATGGGGGCGAGGATGAGTGGACAAGAAACAATCGAATCGACGCTAGAGACGGGTGCTTTTGGCGTCTCGATCGTAACGGTTTCGAAAAACTCTGAGCTTCAATAGGGATTGATTTGTAAGCTGCATCACAGTGGTTCAACATGCCACATAAGAGTTGTAGGCACTCTTGCCAAAGCACTCGACAAGTTCTGGTGAAAACGAACTCGCCGAGATGTTAAAAGGTTTCTGTGAGCGCTGCGTCATGATGTGCCGGAGAGCAAAACTTTCAAGCGCATATGTTTGTTGCTCTCGACCCACCACCCATTTCAGGTAGACCCTGGCACACAATTGGTCTTGACTACCTTATTACACACTTCCTTGTGAGCAATGGCTTTGATAGTGTGATGATTGCGGTCGACCATCTTACTCGAGTGCCCCATTTTCTGCCATGCGATTAAAGCAACGGAAACTACAAGTATATTTTTACATGAAGTCTACAACAACATGTTACACGGACTGCCTCGAGTGTTGGTTAGTGACCGCGACCCGACGTTCGTCAGTGGTTTATGGGAAACGGTTTGGAGACGCCTTGGAACGCGACTCAACATGTCTTTTTGTCGACTCCCGTAATAAATGGACGACCTAACGGAGCGCCAAGAACGCGTCTCAGCAATTACTGCAACGGATCAAACTTTCGTTTCAGCTACTACAACGGATCAAAATAGACAGCCTTGTTGCCTCTGATAAAGTTTGCGTACAACACCACTCGTGCACTCGGTATAGAGCATACGCATGCCGAGGTAAACTTTGGCTTCATTCATGAGGAGCCTCTCCACAACAATAGTTCAGCATGCGGCCTTTAATTCGAGTTTCCTAAGACGCAACATAGCGCTTACATTAGTCATGAGAAGTACACGCCATGGTATAATCGCTGATACAATTACACAAGGATGAGATGCAGGCACGTTCAATGCCGTCGAGAGCCCCGCACTTCGTTCGAGGAGACAAAGTTACAGTGGCTACTAATAATCTCTTCTCACGAGGACAGCATGCCATGCAACTACGTTATCGACTGTTTGGAATTTTTATTGCCCATGAGCAAATCAGTAAGCACATTTTGATATTGAAGCTACCCGCTATAGTACGCATATACCCGATGCTTCACGTGAACAAGTTGAGACCATGCTCTACGACTTCGCTTAGTATTGTCCATGTGACGACACCTGAAGATGACGACGATGAGTTCCATGTCTCTCACATCTCACCAAGTCGCTTAATGTGGGAATATGTGTTGTTCATGACGCACTTCAGCGATGACGAAGCTTCCACATGTTGCTAGCACCGGCTGAACGAAGTTCACCGTACGAAGGCGTTACAAAATTTGAGGAGACGCCCCAATGGCACACGTTTGCCAAAACTCATGCGTGCATCGACTTTATGCATGCTTACCCAACGCGCTTTCCTGAGTCCCTGTGAAATTTTCAAGACACGAGACCAAGACTACCGCGATGTTAGCCTCTTGGATGGCCTCATTGATCTGTCAAGAGGGGGACGGTACGAGTGTGACGAGTACTATCATGTAACAATACATTTCAAAACATTGTGTATGTACTCGTTTCTAATCAGATTCGCACTTTATTAATTGGAAGGATGAACCGCGGTTACGTCGCCGCTGCAGCAGGTGGAGGACAACGTACTATACTTTACTACTAGTACCTCCCGGTACGTGCATTACGCTCAACTAATGTAAGGTACTAAACGACGGTATGATTTCCCGAGGCATACATGCCACACCGTTAGTTTGCTGAGACCGTTGCGAGAGCCCTTCCGCAAGGCACGAAGAGCATGCGAGACTAGGTGGGAGGTAGGTAGGCTAAGCCTATTTAAGCCTAGTGCATTGGAGGCGGGAGTTGACATGCACTTTTTTTGTTTTTTAAATCACATTCAAACGTTGCTTAACGGTAAACAATAGACATCCTCAATCTCTCCATATGCACTCCCAAGTAAAGCAAAAGTATTGATTTGTGTTAGGCTGTTAGCAGCTAGCTAGAGAGGCAAACTTCTTGACCTATCTATAATTTAATATCGTGACTATGGGTACGAGGGAGCTAATAGAACATATTGTATTTTAGTTTTGATGAAAAAGGTAAGGACACAACAACATAAACCGGATCAATCCATAACAAGGGAGTGCGTCGCAACGGGGAACACAATTATATGCCTCCGCGGGAAGCGTCTCGGGTGATTTTTTTAATGTATGCATGCCCTAGGTGGTTGTTTGGCCAGCGCCTCGGCTCGGCGGGACCGGGCCGTGCACGTGAAGGTAAAGGGCAAATTGTTTTGCATTTTAGACAATGAAAGTATATTAATAACACAGAAAGTATTGAAAACCACCAAATGAGAGAGAGAATGACGTACAATTGCACGCGTCATATGATTCATATTATATGGGACGCCGGAGGCCCATCCGCCATCGAGAAGACCACCGCGAGAGGGAAGCCCACCGTGCAAGTACCCGGGACAACATGTTTGGACTAGCGGTTTTCACGATTTCTTGAACATGCTCAAGGGCCGTATCGGGGGGTACCATATAATATGCACGAGAACTTACTGCCCGTTGTGCTCTCGTGGTTGTGCATAGTGAGCGATGAGATACAGCATCTGGTCCCAAGTACATGCTGCGTAACCATTTTCAATTTCCGACTACGACTTACGATGTGCAGATGACGCAACGAACTATTACCCGTAGACACTCTTCCGAACGGCCGGTAATAAAGATGGGGTAAAAGTAATGGGAAAGTGCAATTTTTTCGCGGGAAAACAAATTTCCCGAGGTTTCACCCATACAAGCACCCTCTAGGGATGTTGGCTGACGCCGCCACCACCGCGATGGCTCCTTCACCCACCTCACTTCCCGCCTCCGATTCGCCCGCAGTCTAGCCATCAACCCGACCTTTATACCGCCAAACTTAAGCTTATACTCACCATGTCGTCGCTCGTCGCAAGTCCGCGTCCTCGCTTGCCTCTCCGAATCCTAAACCCGGCCGGTACGGCCCGAGTCCGCCTCGCCGATCCCACTCTAGCTGCCCCCGCCCCCCCCTCATGCGCGGAAAGTCACACAACTCCGCTCCCAAACCGCCCACTAGTCTCGCTACACCATGTCGCAACATGATACTACAAGCTCGTCCTCCTCGAAAAACGACGGCCATCTGACCTCCTCGAAGATCCGACTGCTTCCCCGCTCAAAGACTCCGGTATGGTAGCCACCCCCGGTCTGATCGCTCTTGGCTAACTAGTCGCCAACTCGACTCGACCCTACTCCGCTCAGACGTAGCTGTACATGACCTCATTCTACTCCACACTCCGCTCACATACGAGGTTGGAACACATGTCGACCAGCCCACATAGCGAGAAACTCCTCCCAGATAACACCCAATAAGCCGACAAATCACGCTCACCTGTCGCGCATCGAGAAGTGGCCACCAACCAACCTTTCGCCAATGTAGCGCTTAATGACTAGCCCGAGCAGATGGACTGCTCTGACAACCCCCACGAAAGGGGGGACCTGAACCTTGCCGTAACGGCGAGTCCACAATCAACGCCCGAGGACCAAGAACCTCCCAACTCCAACGACCAACCCCCACCTCTCATATGGGCGCCCGTTGCAAGACCATCACCGCCACCCCCACGCCATACCCTTAGGGACTAAACCGACTTCTCGGACAAAATCTGTCACCTCACTAGCCCCCCGACCCCCGGTACAACATCCTCACATGACAGCTACCGGCGAACGCTCCATTACAACAACGGACGACCATGTCGTCCTCGAGCTCAACAAACTCGTCAAGCCCCGCATTCCATTCACCCTAAGCTCTATGTCACCACCACCCAAAAACTAATTGCGTCTACCACTAGCCGATGGGGACTAAAGGTCCGTCCAAAAACGTCCGTATCTCCTCCCGGCCCGGCCATGCAGCCCCCAAGACCTCAGCAAAACGTCGCAACTTTCCACCCATGACCACCAGCACGGTCGTCATCCGTATCGGCCGCCGCCAAGCCGCCCAAGAACTCATTCGCCGGCAAAACCGTACCAACCAAGTCTTTGACCTACTTTGCGACCATGGTGGCGATCCTTGCGAGACTTATGGCCATAGTCCACCCATCTCGACGAGGGGGAGCGGGGCAGCCACCACCTATGGCTTACCGGCCCTGAACTCCTAGGCCTCAACACTTTCTGAGCCGGCGATCTACTCGCCATCGCCTTCGTACACATCTAGGACGACGGAGAAAAAGCCACCTCAGACGTGGAGAAAGATATCCAAGACGCCATTGAACAAGCGTGGACAATATACGAGAACAACGATGACCCCCTCTACTCACGACTCGTCATGTACATCCCTAGAGACAAACCCTCCTCAAGGTGTCCGAGCTGCAACATGTTTACAAGCCCCACAAACTCGGCACCACAGCCTGACTTGAAATGATCTCCGCTAAACACACCTAGTGCCTTAACGACGCCACCGACAAGTCCCTAGTAGCCTTCCCTATCGGTGACCGCTACGTACACTTCACGGTCTCCGGAACTGAGAAAGATATCCAAGACGCCATTGAACAAGCGTGGACAATATACGAGAACAACGATGACCCCCTCTACTCACGACTCGTCATGTACATCCCTAGAGACAAACCCTCCTCAAGGTGTCCGAGCTGCAACATGTTTACAAGCCCCACAAACTCGGCACCACAGCCTGACTTGAAATGATCTCCGCTAAACACACCCAGTGCCTTAACGACGCCACCGACAAGTCCCTAGTAGCCTTCCCTATCGGTGACCGCTACGTACACTTCACGGTCTCCGGAACTGCCCCCCCCCCCCCCCCCCCCCCCCCCCCCCCCCCCCCCCCACCCCCTTGGGCTACCGTCTCACCTATTGTCGACAAGACCTTCTAAAAGTGGGGCATGGACTGCCGTATGATCAAGGCCAAGCACTTCGAAAGCTTTGTTCTACCCTCTATAGAGGAACTAAAACAAACTATCACCGACTCTATCACCCACGACATGGCCACCGAAATGGGAAAACTAAGCGGCACACACCGACCGTACCAATGGCCCGCTCAATCCCACTGCATGAATGGGGATCATCACAAGCAAGGCAATCCTAACACCCTCTCCGTCTCTTTGAAGGAGGATAGCCCCCTCCGATCTAATCCCCATTCTCAATCACGTAATATTACCTACGAATCGGACGATTGGCAACTCGTTACTAACAAGCGCCGACTGCAACCCCACAACAACGGGCGCTCATATAGTCATATGGCAGCTCCACAACGGAGGTCCGCATGCTGGCCCTCCAAGCAACTATAAGATCAGCACCGCCCCCCGGAAAGTCGGCAACTCCTAGAAAAGGAAATCTTGGACCACCAAGTTGCTGATGGTCTCCTTCCCCGCCACACCAATGGAAAAATGCCCCGCCCCGACCCACGCCCAGCGACGTCCGCGCATGCTCTTCCCACCAACCCCACCAAGCGCCCATCCTTGCCCCCTATTCCATGTTGTGGGAGGCGACAACTCTCCAACCCGCAGGCCGATTCGCCTCCCCGCCCACCCCCACACACGACCCACTCAACGGGGGGCCGACTCGAGTAATTGCCCGCACCCCGACCACAACTCTGGAGGGTACAAAACGGTAGGACGTATCCGATTGCCTCAAATGTTGTCTCCAAGGGAAGGTGCCAATAAAGAGCTACGGAAGGGAAGGGAACAAGCATGCATGTTCCTTAGTAAGGCGATCGGAGTTAGAGATAGATAGAAATGCAGGATGTTTTTTTCCGCGGCGAAGGGGGATTTTCAGGATTTCATAACGGGACTTTTCCGGTGAGCAGTACGTAATGCAATGTATTCCATTTTCGGGTTTAGCCGGATGTTGATCACACTCCCATGTACGGTTTTAATGTTTCAGTCCCTTTGTATCCGGATTCTTTGTAGCCGGAGTAGCTTCGTATTCAGGATTCGGGGTACCGGCCTAAATTATGCATTCTAGTTTCTCTCTAAATGGTTTATGCAAAAAGGCCCGTCGATAGAAGCCGCACCGCACGATAGCGGTACATGTTGTGAATCACTCTTGTTTTCATTTCCATACTTCCCCGAGCGAGGGGGCGATGTACCTCAAGGGGATGCCGCGGTGACACAAAGAGGCCGGTGATCCTTGACGGAGGTGGAGGTCTTGGAGCTGGCGGCGGAATGCCATGAATAAGCGAGAGGAAAGGGCGCTTGCAACCTACCGTCAACGATGTTGATGACGTGCCTAATATGGGGGTCGGAGCATGCCAACAACAACCCATCAATGAAGACATTTGCAGCCGAAGATGTGGCATAGTCTAGCGGCGGCGATCTATGTGATCATCCGCCGCCGGAAACCTTGTACGGAGGAACGTTTTGAATTATGTCCGTATCCCGCGGGCAGACGGCGGATTTGGCCACCGTGACTCCCCCCCCCCCCCCCCCCCCCCCCCCGTCCCGTGAGTGCGCGCGTGCGTGAGTGCGTGCTTGACCCGTGACGCAGGCAGTCCGAAAAACGGACGCCCCCTTGACTTGCGCAACGGAGAAAGTGTGGCAGTTGGCATGCTCATAGCTACTTGCGGGTACAAATCTGTTTTGCTTGCTATTGCTGTCTCTGCAAGTGGAAATGCAGATGGTAGAAGAGATGTTAAGATGCTTAACTATTCAATGTTCAACATTAGTTTGTAATTTGACAAAGGAATAGTTAAAATGTTCTATCACCTCCCTAATGCGCTAGGCTTAAAAAGCTTTCGCCTAGCTAGCTTGCACGTGCTTTCGCTTGGTCTACGTGTCAGGTGCTAGGGCTCCCCAACCGTCATTAACAAACTAGCGACACGGCTCGTCTAGCCTTGAGAACCTCATTTAGCATTGGAAACCTCGTTCGGCGCGTCGTTTGGGCGGTTAGATTTAATGTGCGTACTTGTGCGTAACGGGAGGTACTGGTAGTACAATACGTATTAGAACCCTTCGCTAAATTGCAGGAGCGACGTACCCACGATGTACGTCCTTCCGATGGAAAAGCATGATTTGGAATTAGTACCGAGTACGTGTACAATATCTTGCAATGTATTGTTGCAAGACTATAGTCACAAAAGTAAGGGATCCGGGCAGTCGCGCACGCGGCTGCAAACTCCACTAAACCCGGGTATCACTTTGGGGAGGCCGAGGAAAATGAGCCCGCGAAAAACTGCTACGTAGAGTCGAGAGCGCTAGCCTCCCCTATCCGTGCGTCTTGGTCCTCCCGACCTGCGTGCCCTCGAGGTGGCGGGCGACCTAGCTAGATAGGGTAGGAGGACCATCGCGCTAGGGGATAGAAGTGGCGGTGACCTTGGAATAGGTGATCGAGCCGCATCCTGGATCGACGAGCGACTACATACGGGAGGGGGGGGGGGTGTTCCTTTAACCTTCCTTGTCTTACTTTCCTCCTTCTCTCCTCCCTTCAAGATCTTTATAGTGTTCTCCCTGCTAAGGTAGGGGCCTTGTGTCAATTAGTGTTGATGATTGATTACATATTACTAACCCGGCCCGAGGAACGGCAGCTTACATTGCATTGCATACACGCTATATACACATGGTCGCGAAGTACCCGGTCCAAACCCTCCTCGCCATTTCCCTCATGATTTTTACATAGCAAGGGCAAAGAGACAACATCGAGTAGTCGTTACATGTTGTGTTACCATCTTCAATTTTCGAATACGACTTGTGAAGTGTACATATGTAACAAACGAATTCTCCATCCATTACGCCAGCGGTCGTGCAAGGAAATGGTGTCATCAGTGTTAGTTAGGATACGTCTTTTTGTATGTACTGTGTCAAAGTAAAACAAATATTCAAAAAAGTCCCCAAAGTTTCACCGCCGTCATTCTCTCCACTGCCCATTCTTATTATCATGACCCAAACAAATCTGATGGAGCGTACCACATTCCATGATCGCTATCGGAGTGATCTGCAAATAATTTGAATAATAATTAAATTTGCGATGGAATTACAAATAAATTCCAAAGTGTCATCGACCAAAGGTGACATGCGAACCGATGCGCATCACACTCTTTGGCGCTCCAACTACTATGCCCGAAACGAGGCACGCCCTGAGCTACCGCACCCATCAAGTTGGGTCACTGCCCAGCACGGGTGTGACCACTACTCTTTATTCTTCGCAGTCCTACCCACGACAAGACAACGACAGCCTACTTTTCACACACACAACACGAGCGTCGGAATCCGCCCACATAACCTCATTTATTATTTTTCATCCCAAAAACGCGAGTGGGAAGCTGACGCGCATTGCGCTTGGAACAATCCGCTGCCAGGCCCGCTCCGTTGCCCAGAGTCGCCTTACTCTTACTCTCAACTATCCCATTCACCCGCCCCTCCACCAGCTGAGACAGCACACATACATGCTCACCCGCGTCCTTCCCGACCGCCGGCGGCCCAAAGAAGCTGCTGATCCGTCGCTGCTGCTCACCCAAAGACGCGACGCTCCCCGCCCCGCGACCACCTCCGCGCCTCGATGACCTTCTTCCCCTCCATCCCCTCGCAGCGGGATGCTGTCGACACGCAGCGGCAGCGTAGGTTGTAGACGAGTGCAGTTCAGCTCCCCCACCCGGCGTTCCCTTCCCTTCCCCGCACAACAACGGCACCGCTCTGGCTGTCTCGTCGAGTTTCCCCACCATAAAGGCCCCATCTGTCTCCGTCTCCAAATCTGCCACCACGCCAACCACGCGTCCGTCCTGCGACCCACCCACCCTCTGACTCGCTGTCACCTGACTAGCGACCTGAGTGTACGCGCTGCACCCACTGCCACTCTGACTAAGCGGCGCGCCCATCAGACGCACGAAGGGTGCTGGTGCGGGGCGGGCGCACGGTGCGCTCCCAAACTCCAGCCGCTTCGCTTCGGGCGTATCGCCTGGAACGCTCTCACATGAGGATGGCTGCTGGCTCGACTGGCCTGCGCCCCCCAAGGCCGCGTCACCCGGCGAGATCACACGCGCACGCTTCGACGGAGGCGTCCGCCCCGAGCGCGGAGGTGTGCGTGCCACCTTCAACGCGACGTTGACAGCATCCCGCGCCCGCTGCGTGGGACTCATCCCGAACGCCCGAGCCCTTTTCAACGGAGACACACAGGGGGGCGGCGGCGGAGAGAAGGGCGGGTGGATAGGCAACTGGCCACCGCCGCTGCGGCCCTCCTCCGTTGCTCCCGCCGGCTTCATCCAGCTGCGCGCGTTGTGGGGGCGGTGGGGCGGGGAGGGTGGTACGGGGGCGGGGGGCGCCTTTGGGGTGGGCTGTGGAAGGGGCGGAAGGAGGCGGTGGGGGGCGCGGGGGTGCAGACGACCTGTGGCAATGCCTTTTGCAACCTGGACCATACACAGAGCGAGGCAGAGTCGGATAGACATACAGACACATAAAGACAGACTCGTACACACACACACACACACACACACACACACATGCAGAAGAATGAATAATAGAGAAACTGCTAGAATAATTGACTAGTCACGGAATAACGAAGAAGTTAATTGAACAGATGATTTTAAATCGAGCGTGTGATTATATGGTTGGGAATTGAGTGAGGTAATGTAGAAACGAGTTAACCCTTAAGCAGTGTGTGTGTGTGTGTGTTAACAATGGAAGGGACATTAAGGGACGGAAGCTTCAGATTATGAGTGCATGCATCAAAGATCGAAGGTTAGCTGAACGGACGTATAAATATCTGCACGTCGGAGTTGCGAAGAACTGAAAGTGAACGACTTTTCGCTGTAAATATGATGGAACGGATGAAAAGCGAAGTGGGCGAATGTGTCAACGCATAAAAAATAAAGTGCCTGAATGAACAAATGATGCAATAAGTAAATGTTCTATTAGATAATTTCGCGTGACCGACCTTGTTCGGGAGAACTGCCCCGAGGAAGCTGACATCGCATGTGCCCTCTTCCATCATGTCCGGCAGCGGCTCTAGACGGGTCACCTCCCCATCACCTGGCGCGAAGGGATTGAAAACCACCGGGTGCCGAAAGCCCTGCAATCACAAACGATGGAGACAGGAGAGCGGATGATTGCATGACGGATGGGACTTCGGCGCCATTTCGGATTTAATCCTAGAAGGGTTGCTAAATCCCAAAATCCTAACACACACACACACACACACACACACCTGTAACGCGCGCTGTGCCGCTTCCTGGTAGCCGGCCTCTAACTTCATGCCCTTCTCATATTTCATGATCGTGAGCACCTGTGGAAGACGGAGGAGTGGAGGGTTACTTAGAGAGGTATGCGCAAAGCAAGTCGATGAGTGGGTGTAGTGGTGGATGAGAGTTGCGGGGCGTACCCGAGACAGAGAGCGATACTTTTTCACCAATGCATGCGCCGTCTTAAAGCCCATCCCAGGGACAGAGGGCAAAAAGTCGCACCCCGCAAGGACGCCCAGCGTGCGGAGCATGAGGAGGTCAAAGCCGCGGAAGGAGACGACGGTGCCTTTGGCGATATCGCCGATGACCTCAGGCGGCGGCGCGGCAATCAGCGAGTCCAACAGAAACTCCTGCCCCATCCCGTTGCTGTCCAGCTTGAAAAGAATCCGCTTACAGCCGTAGATGATGAGGTCACTGTCCTCAGTTACAACGGCAGCAACGCCCCCTTTCCACTCCTCCCTGAAACAATGGTCAAGAAATAAATCAACCACAACCAACGCATTCGTCATTAAGCTAGCCCAAAAGGTCAACACCCTGAGACAGCTGACGAGGCAAGACTACGTGTGGCCAGTGGGACACCTTTAACTTACTTTGAATGCTCTTCGACAGTGAATGGGGAGATGTGGGCGAGGGGGGGGGGGGTTACATGGTGGAGAGGAAGGCGAGTTGGGAGTCTGCCTCGTATGGCGCTACAATAAACTCCACCCCTTCATGTGCCAGCGCCCGCACCAGCTCGTGCGCCATCTCTGGCGTCACGTCTAGCGTCTGCGCAAACAGCGCATCCGCCGCTGCCTACCCACATCGCCATCACCATCGCCGTAAGAGGACAGAGGGGAGAGGTGGGGTCAGTGGAAAGAGAAGGGGATAGACCGCAACGAATGAAGAGCAATCTGTGTCTTTACCGTCGAGTGATTAGCTGTCAGGCAACATGATTGGAAGTGTGAGAAGGAGCTGAAAGGCAGGGATTGCGCACTTGGTTGCCAGCTTCCAACTGACGGCGCGCCTTGTGAAGCATTTCCGCCTTTCTTTTGCGCCTTTCGTCTTGTGTCGCCTCCTTCGCGGGAAGCCGCCCTCCGTCTAGCACCACCTGCAGCCCACCAAACACCTCAGCCGCATCCGACGCGCTGATCGATCCTTGCCTTTACGCCGCTGCTGAGTATATCGTTAAGGGCGGAGACGTGGGTCAAGGGGATAGGGAGAGGGAGAGAGAGAGAGGTTGAGAGTGGAGGGGAGTTTCGACTCACCACCGGCGTTATCCCCTCAGCGACCATCATCCTCACCCGCTTCATGCAGAACGTGATATACGGCGGCGGCCGGCGCTGCAGCTCCCACCATCGTCGTCCCGGCGCCTTGGTGTGCATCTCCTGAGCGCAGCTGATGGCGCCGCGGTGAAGCCACGCGAAGCCGTCACAGCCGACGCGGCGCCCCGCGAGAGTCGACAGGTGGGCGGGGCGGGTGTAGGGCCGGATGTACTGGTGCATCCCCTGGATACCCATCGTGCCGAAGTGACCCTGTAGCCTGGCGCTCTCTCTTTCGCAGCACGAAGTTGATCCGGTGAGACTTCAGCGCCATCAGCAGACCGGCTGGGGAGACTGCAACGCCGGAGTAGTCGCTGATTTTTGAAAATGAATTTCGAAACGCATTAACAAATGCGGGTTTAACAAATGCCGGCTGCCTTGGGCGCAGGCTTGCTACCTTGCTCGCTTTGCTGCAGGTTGCCCTTACAAACCAAATAGTGCTGTCCACAAAATATAAGAATCGTGATAATCAAAGGCGGGACTACACCACTAAGGGTGCTACGCAGCTTGCTTCTCGTCGACTGACCTCGACCTTCGGAGACAGTGACCGCTTGCGCGAATTGTCACTGCAGGTATCACACCACCTGTACGCGCGATTCCTGCTGCTGGTGCTGCTGTTGTAGCCGGATAGGTAAGGTACGGGTACCCTACTCTCTATGTATATTCCGTACTCTATCTATTGGGCCTAACATTGAACCTGCTTACTGGTCTGGCCTCCACTGCTTTTTTTATTGTAAATACTTTATCTTATTAGTTAGGTCCTACATATGTCACGACTGAGTAGGTCCTGCAGGTACGGGTACCTGTGATTGCTGTAGTCTGTTGATGATGATATATTTACTACCGGACCCGGTACAGGTACATCTGTTCTACTGCTAGCGTAATATACTGCGGTGAGATCTGTCACTTCATATGGAATCGACGGTATGCTATAGTTCAATTTAAACAATCTGACGGTGTGAAACTCACAAGCAACGATAGCCGAATGTTTTACAGGTTTGATATTACCAGTGAGCCAGATTGGACCTACAGATTCACAGCAACGTAATCATACCTTTCTCGGCCTTTTGGCTAAGATCAAGTGTAGTATCTGTTCTTATCAGTTTGTTCGCTGATACGCAAACCAATGGTTTGCAACGAATAAACTTATTTTTCCGCGGGCCGATCCACCGTGCAGCTTGCTGCGCAGGAGACGCTACCTGGACCTGGCACTGCACTCCCGCCAGGCTTCGGGCACCGCATTTTTAAAATATACAAAGAAAATTTGTTGAGCCTTCCTAGCTGTGTTGTCATAATACCTTTACCGCGATCTATTACATCGACATCCAAACACACAGAAGCTGAAGAACCGGTGGATTTGACTTTGGAGCATATGATGTATCCATCTTGAATAATAAAATGTAGCTGATTGGATTTCATCTCCTGCACAAAATATATGATAATATATCGTATGTTACAATTGTTGGTCAAGAACAATTTGACCACGTCTAGGACGACGACACCGAGGCATCATCCATCTGTAGTAGAGCCGGGAAGCAAGGCATTTACAGCCATCGGTGTATGGTTGCGAGCCTCAAGCGAGTGTTGTCGGACGAGTTTGCCGAATTAATAATACATTGCAAAGAAATATATATATTTGGTCAGTGAGCCATAGAACCCATATTTTAACTTGTTGGAGGGAGTTTAAAGGCGCGTGGATACCGTGTTGGAGGTTGGTGTTGCGGGTGTGTGAAAATGGAGGGTCAAAATTCACGCTAGTAATGTTTTTGTAAAACAAGCGAGTAAAAACTCGCATTGATGGTCGAGGGTGAGATTTGGCATTGGCGAAGGGGCGAGGTCCATCTTTTTGGGAAATAGAACATTTCGCCGAAAATTTATTTTCGGGTTCAGGGTTCTCTGAGTGGTATCGCATTGTAAAGGCGCGTCTAAGAAAATCTTTGTCCAAAAACTTTGAATCTCACATGAGTGAGTTTTAACCGTTTTAAACATTGCGACCGAACGCGGATATGTGCGGATATCGGTGGTAAGTCTACATACACGATTTTCGTGCGTTCCCCCCACAGCGGCATATGCCCAACAACCTCCCCCCCCCTCTCCGTCGCTCATACATCGTATTTGCACGACTATCCTACTACATTAATTTGCTAAAATCTGTGTGTGTGTGTGTGTGTGTGTGTGTGTGTGTGTGTGTGTGTGTGTGTGTGTGTGTGTGTGTGTGTGTGTGTGTGTGTGTGTGTGTGTGTGTGTGTGTGTGTGTGTGTGTCTGTGTGTCCCCTTACCATCAGCCCGATTGGGTTTTGGTACTACAAATGCGATATTTTTTATTTGGGAAAAAGATCGAATTGGTGTATTGCGCACTTATTGGAATTGGGATTAGGATGCGTCTTAAACTACTGCGCATCGCTACGATGGGTACAGGAGCATTATTTCAGTGCTTACAAAAATACTGAGTGAGACACACATGGTGTGTGTGCATAATTACAAAAAATACATAATGAGAGAGAAGAAAGTGCGCGCGTGTGTGTGTGTGTGTGTGTGTGTGTGTGTGTGTGAAAAATAAGTGTCACGACTATGGGCCTCCATGGAATAGTGAGAGACATAAATAAGTTTTGTGTATATAAAATAAATAGAAAATGATTACAAAAATACAAAGAAAATACAGAATACGAGAGGCAAAAGGAACTATGGGCCACTCGTCGTACAATAATTCACATTACGGATTCACCGCACATTGAGCCCGTTGCTTCTTTAGTCTAACCGGCACGGCGACTGTTTGAAAGAGCGTGCCGCACGGGTGCGACTGAGAAAACCCCACGTACACAAGCCCGGTATTGCTCGACTTCACCCCCCCGTCTTTATCGGTGCAGTCCATTTTGGGCTCAAAAGCATTGCCTAGGTGTTCAGAAGATCTGTGAATGAATCAAGGCATGATTACATTTTTTCACAAATGAAAGCATGAAATATTGTCCAAACTTGTGTGGAGTGTACAATTACTTGAAGCGTTTGACATGATTTCCGCCTGTGTGTTACCACTATGGTCGTTTTCCACGGCTTCCTCTGAAATTAAATCGGTGGAATATGATACACCGACTGAAAAAAAAACGCAATAGAAAGATCTCTTGAGAATTAGCGCGGCAGCTAAACAATTAAGCGTCAACAACTAAACAAGTTAATAAATCATTGAAAATGTGCAATAAAAATGGGTGCAAATGATTAAAGCGGGTGCAAAAGCAAAAGACGAACATATCACAACGGGAAAAAATACCGCAGGAATGCGAGCAAATGAACCAAACGAGAGTGAACTCGATTCAGAGGTTAAAGTGTCAAAAACGATTTACATCTTCGCCAAAAACGCTCCCAAGCGCACTTATACCCTTTCTCAATGTGTACTACGCCAAATTCAGGACGAATCTTACACACAATAAATACATTTTTCGAAATGCATATGAAAAATCGCCAACGAAAATACGTCACTTCTAACATCAGCCTATCAAATACTTTCTTAATCGACGACCACAGCGGAGAATAATAGTAGACTCCACTGCAATAAAGAAACAAACAATTTACTGTTTCCTCGCACGGTCGCACCTACCGAAGGCAAAGTCGCACGCTCGCATGTGACCCTAAAATAGGTTTTGGCCTTAATTACCACCCGATGCTTCGGACGCGACCGAGTCGGGGCGACAAATCGAGGGTTGGGACTCTCATCAGGGGCAAGTTGTCTTCCGGCTGAATCGACGCGTTCGCCACCAGCCGACTGAACGTCGCGCTCGGGCTCGCAAGCAGACTCTGAGGCGTTCCCGACTCCACCACCTGCCCATTTCCCAGAACGATCACCTGCACACATTCGACAAGGCGGCAAAACGGAGGGCAGTCCATCTCAGTCAGCTCGTAAGAGGAAACAGTGAGAGCAATGGGGGCTGTGGTTAGGGCAGAAGTACACAAGTATCCGTATGGATACAGACAATTGGCGACCGTAGAAATCATTTCGTCGGCGAATCTATATTTGCCGTATCATATGGGAGGGACCCATTCATTAACCGCCGCTTTTTTATTCTTTTTTAGCATGGGTGCGTTTTTTCTGTGCTGAACCATATCAGATCATAGATAATGCATTCGTCTTCCGATTATATTCACGATGCGTGCCTCCATCTCCTTCCCGCAACCAACTATCTTAACCCTCAAATGTGGCAGCAGCTGCCATGCGCGTTGCCTCAGAAGCTTTACTTTTGCCAGCGAGTGAACATATGAAGCACTTAAAAGTCTTCGAAAACAACAATCGTCATCCTTTTATTTCCACCCATATTCAAATTATGTTGCGTGTTGTACAATGTTCAGCAATATGACTCCGAAAGCAGCCGTTTCGGGTATTAATTAAGTATCAATTGACTAACGCTGATTGTGAATAAACATTTGCTTATGCATGAACACATACTAACACCGCCCTCGGTCTGTTATTTAGACCCTCTACGATCTTAATCGCCCTTTAACTCCCCACAATTACAAAAAAACAGCAGCAACGTTATACGACCACCTGAGCTTCACCTTCGAAACGATTCATCAAAGTATTTCCCGTTTATATCCCCCTTCATTTAAATAAACCAAAACAATAAATAAGCCCCGATGATCTCGCACTACCGCCGAATTAATCACACAAATCAGAGTTTTTTCGCAATGCGTCTTAATTAAAAGTTCTGACTTATATATACATGGCTTACACTAATATAATAAAGCAATAACTGACCATAGCGGCTCATACACATTTATTTAACTAATACAATGAACTGATATTTCCTTTTACTGAGTAACTCTTACTATTATCGGCCCACAGCCCTCCACCCACCCCCCGACCCACCCGCCTCACCTTGTCCGCGCACAGCGTCGTGTGCAGGCGGTGCGTGACCGACACGACGGTGGTGCCGGCGTCGGCGATTTTCCGGATGGTTTCGATGATGCTCGCCTCCGTGGCTTGGTCCAGCGCGGAGGTGGCCTCGTCCAGCAGTAGAATGCCCGGCCGGCGACACAGCGCGCGCGCGAGGCAGATGCGCTGCAGCTGACCCCCCGACAACTTGTGGCACCCCACCGCCCCCGTCCCGCCCGCGCTCAGCTGCGTGTCGTAACCCTCCGGCAGCGCCTCCACAAAGGCGTCACACTCCGCGAGCTCCCCCGCCCGCCGCACCTCCTCGTCGCTCGCGTCCTCCTTCCCCAGCCGAATGTTCTCCGCGACGGTGCCGTCCATAATCATCAACTGCCACGAAGTGCAGAGCGGACCGCAATCATCAGGCCACACCGTCCGGCGAGGACGGCAACCCACGGAATGCAGGTGGAGAGAGGGATGGGTGGGACGTTGATGTTAATGGCATGGTTGGGTGGAGCTGGGTTGCTGATGAGTGGTATCCGAGCAGAGTGGGGGTGTGGGTGTGGTGTGAGTGGGTGAGGGAGACGGACAGGGGGTGATGTGGGGATACAATTAGACGCGTGTGCGGCGTGTTGGCGGTGATGTGGGTTTTGGGAGGGTGTGATGGGGAACGGGGTGGGAGTGAAACGAGATTGATAGGTTCAGGCGGCATCGTGAGGAGGGTGGGCGGCTGTGGATCGGAAGGAATACATTGAAGAGAAAAAGTGGGTAGGAGGTAGATAGATATGTGAGGGACGAAATGGAGAGACTGTGGTTGAAAGAGTGAAATAGAGATGCTCAAATAATGCGCTGAAAGCTGATGGAAGAGAGGGGGCATGAGGAAGGGAATGGCTGGAAAGGAGTGGAGTGTTTGGTGGAAGGGTGGCGGAATGGGGTGGTTGTGGGCGAAGTGGGTGGAATGGGAGTGGGAGGATGGGATGTTGTGGGTGAAGGAGGTGGAATGTGGGGAAGAGGGGTGTTGGTATGGAGAATAACAGAGTGGTGGTGGTGGTGCGTTGTTGGGCAGAACAAAACACGTGGGGAGGACGGAATCAAGTCTAGTTGGGCAGGTAGGAATGAAATGGAATGGAACGGAATGGGGGGTGATGAGTGGGTAGAGCATTTGCATTGGGTGGATGGGAGGAGGGTGGAAGGGGTGACTACGGTATGGAGTCAGTGGAAAGGAACGAATGTGGTGAAATGGGAGTTCACGAGAAAATATCATGATTTGGAGATACTTGACTAGACAGAGTTGCGATTCAATATGAATGCAATTATGATCGGAACCTGAAATTGGAATGAAATGCAATTATCTCAAGCAATTATCAGTTGGTGTGTCATGAAGTGGCTACTGTGCTGGAATCAAGTGGGGAGGATTGCTGACATTGCTGCCGCTCACCTGTTGCTGCACGACGGCCATCCTCGACCTGATGGCAGCGGGGTCGAACTCCGACAGCCGCTGCCCATCCACGAGCACCTTCCCGCGCTGCTCCTGTATCTCGCGGGTCAGCAGCCCCAGCGCGGTTGACTTCCCGCTGCCGCTCTCGCCCACGAGGCAAGTGAAGCGGCGCGCAGGGATGTGACAGCTCATCCGCCGGATCACCGGCTCCAGCTCCGGCGAGTAACTGAAACTGACGCCCACGAATTGTATCCCCCCGTCGCCCAGAAAGTTCGGCGCCTGCACAGCCTCGCGGCCTGTATCCCCGCCTTTGCGATCATTCAGCCTCGCGGAGGCTAGGTCGGAGGGTAGACACGCGGTGGCCTCGTCGACGCGGTGCAGGTGGGGCGCGACCTCGGAGGTCGCGCGCCGTCCCTCGCTCATCTCGTCGAGCAGGTACACCACTTCGGTGAGGACCTGTAGAAAGGCGGTGAGCAGCTGCACCGGGTTGGGCGCGAGAGAGAAGGTGACGGTGGCGTATGCGATGGAAACCACCTCGAAGGTGCGCTGCATGAGGATCGTGAGCGCATAGGCCTGGTTGTTTCGGACCCCCGCGTGCCGGTTGGCTCGCCATGTGGAGAGGATGGGGGGAAGGGCGGTGGCGAGCGCGGCGCGGCCCGCCTCGTAGAGCTCCAGCATGCGACGTAGGGTGCAGTAGTTGACAAAGACGTCGCCGAGACGTGCCTCGCGCTCGGCGGCCTCGTCGAGCGCGCGCGTCGCAAAGTCTGAGGCGAGGAGGAGGCCGGAAGGGGAGATGGCGAGGAAGACGAGCGCAAAGGGGGCGTCGAGGCGGAGCATCCCGACTGTGCCCGCGACGAGCGTGGTGAAAGTGGCCAGGATGCTCCACGCAAACTCGGAGGTCAGGAAGATGGCGACCGCGTCGGTGTCGCCGGAGAAACGTTTCGCCATGTCGCCGTCGTTGAAGACGCGCGAGTTGGGTCGACAGGTGGACACGTTTTCAAAAAGGCTGACATGGATGTCGCGTTTCACCGCCTCCGCCAACATACTGAACAAAAGCATCACCGCGCTCTTCAGCCCCGCCTCCGCGTAGCGACACACCACGAGGCTGATCAAAGGCCCAATGTAGCCGCGCCAGTCAGCCACGGCACCGCCCGAGAATGCCTCCAGCAACGAAGCCTGCACGAACGCGGTGGACACCAGCGTCGCGGAATTACAGGCGACGAGAAAAAAAGCGGAGGCCGCGAGCAAAGGGTGCTTGAACATCCGGTGCGTTACAGACACGAGCACAGTCGCGGGGTCGTAGGACGTCAACGCCTCCAACTCTCTCGCCACCACACGTGCACGCCAACCCCGGTACTCCCCCTCCCCCTCATCCTCGCCCGCTGCGAGCTCGCCATCCCCCTCGTCGACCGCCGTAACCACCCCTGCCGCCTCCTCCGACCCACCACCACCACCAACCTCCTCAGACGGCGGGATGGATTGCAACACGCGTACCTCGCCTGCCTCGAGCCACCTCAGTCGCGACGACTGGAGGAAGCGGAGCGCGTCGGGTTGGATGTTTAGTGGGACCTCCTGCGCGTCGGGAGGCGCCGCCCGTCGTGGCGTCGGACTCTGCGCAGACCGAGGGGTGCGGTCGTGGGCGGTGTTGGGGGACAGCGGCTGAGCGAGGGAGAAGGAACAGGGGCGCCAGGGGGGCCAGCGTAACGCGGCCACCTGCGCCTGCGTCTTGGAGCGGAAAAAGAAGCAGTAGGTGAAGGGGGCGCGGGAGAGGATGAAGGCGAGGAAGACGACGGTGTGGGTGTTGGAACGGGAGTAGAGGTCGACGGAGGGGGAGTCGAGGGTGGCGAGGATGAAGGGGAGGGTGGGGATGACGTAGAAAAGGAGGACGGCGAGCTGGACCAGGAGGAGGGGCACCATGGTGACGTTGACAGCCCACTGGCTTCGAAGCATGTGGCTGCGGAGACGCGGAGGCAGAGACACCATGAACATCGCCTGCAGCGGGATACTGAGGAGCCAGGCGCTGGCGGAGCCGGCAGTGACGAGCACACGTACTGCGGTGTGGTAGCCGTTCGTCACGTCTGCGTCATCGCCGCCCCCCGCTGCCTCGCGCCACGCCTTGAGCAGGAGGAATACCAGCGAGAGGAGGAAAAGGAAGACAACCTACAGACGCAGTGAAGAAGGTGAATCAGTGACTCAAGTGAATTGCATGGGGCGAAGGTGCGAGGATTATTGAGAAGGCAATGAGTGATCTGAGAGATGAGAAGATGCAAAATGTTTGATGCTGATGAGTGGAGTAAATGACGACGATGTGACGATGGTGTTGGTGGGAGGAATCCTGTGAGAAGCGGGTGATGTGAGAGGGGACGAGGTTGAATGATGATGGTGTGATGACGGCTGTACTAAGAGGAGGGATAAAGTTAAATCACGTATGGTGACGTGAAAGGGGAGGAGGCAACAGGTGTGGTATTGGTAAGTATAGTGATAAAAGGGACAGGGGTAAAGAAAGATTATGATGATGTGATTTGCGCTGTCGTAGTGAGGGGTGGTCCGCAGAGTAGTGAGGGGAAGTAGGGTTAGGGTGCATGCAAGTGATAGATTTGGCGACAACAGGTGGAGTGGTGATAGGAGAGGGCGGAGAGTTTGAATGGCGATGATGTGATAGCAGCCGTGCTATTAATAAGGATGACGATAAGTCAAGGTGGTGTGAGAGGGGAAAAGGCGATGGCTGTGGTGCTGAACATTGCAGTCGCATGAGAAGGGATGGTCTGAATGGTGCGTTTGCGATGTGCACTGTCGCATTGGAGAAAGGTGAAGTGAGAGAACATGGTGATAAAAGCGCGAAGGTGACGGCTGCAGTTTTGGACAGTGACAGAGGGGGGGGGGGGGGTATAAGGAAGATGATATAACGCCCGCCTTTGCAATATTTAGGGGGTTACTGCGGATTCAGGGCGATGAGGTGACAGCTGTGGTGCTAGTGAGGAGAGATTTGACCCTAAACCCTAGAGAGGAAGGGGTCTGGTTGTAATGATGCTGGAAAGCTGTGGAGTTGATGAGCGGAACACCGAGGCAAGACGGTATGTGTGAGAGAGCAGGTGGTGAGAGTTGTTGTGCTGGTGAGGGAATGGTGGTCCTGGTGAAGGTAGCAATGATAGAAAAGAAGACCGTTGAATGATGACGATTTGGAGCTGGGGAGTGGAATACTGAAAGAAGGGAGGGTATGCATGATGGTGCATATGAGGTGGCAGCTGTGGAGTTGATGAGTTTAGCTTTGGGTCGAGGGGGAGAGGTGAATCAGGGAAAGGAGTGACAAATCCATGGATTCAGGCAAGCTCACCTCGACCTGGCACAACTTCTCCAGCTTGTTCTCCTCCACGTGCCGCAGGAACCACTCCCAGCCGGGCTGCCGCTGCCCGCCGGCTCCGCGACCCTCACGACTGTCACCGTTATGTATCGTATCCCCGTTATCGCCCCGCCTTCCCCTCCCACTCGAATCCGACAACGGCTCGGAGTCCACTCTGATCAGCGAAGGCCGCGCGCGCATCCCCGCTTGCGCTCCCGGCTGAAAATTGAACTGTTTCATTGAGCCGACGAGAGACCCGCCGCCGGCCTCGGAAAAAACATCTTCGGAGCCAACCGCCGATAGTGGCCCCGTGGGAGGACTGTGGCCATAGCCAGGCAAGGCGCCCACGACGGCAGGGGGAGGCATCATAGCGCCTCGCTCGATCGATGTGTTGAGGCGGCCGAGCGAAGTCGGTGTCCCCGTAACGCCGCACCCGCCGAAGCCTTTCAGTGAGCCGAGATCAGGCACGACCTCGTCGACGCCACCCACCCCCTCTCCGCGACCCCCACGAGGAACCCCGTATCCGTTGGGTGATCCCAGCTCGGCATGAGCGGCGCACTCCTTGAACAGCGGCTCGTCGGGATGTCCTGTCGAGTCAGGCGCGCCATCCACGCTCCCACCGCAACTCGGGAGAGACGACTCGCCCAGTAGCTCCAACTCTATCTGATTATGACTCGACAGGTCATTGAACAGGCTGAAAGAAGTGAGGGGCACTACGCTATCCGCGTCTGACAACGGTAGCCTGCGCTCGGTTGGTTCACGTGCGCCCACTCTCGACGGCGGCGACGACGACGACAGAAGATGAGAGAGCGGCGGGGCTGTTGCTGCGACGTCGCTCCCTGTACTCTGCTGCAGTGACACGGGGGGGTCTTCCCTCGGAGCCGGACGATGCATCAGCAGATACGGTTGAGATGAAGCGCCTCGACCTCTGTAGTCTTCTGTGCGAGGAAGAGCAGAGGGTTGAGGAGCCCGGGAGGAATGGAGGATGGCACGCGAAGGTGTTTCGACAGCATGCAGTACGTCCTGACTCCACTACTACTCGATACTACTTGTACGTGTATCTTGCGTATTTCGATACAGCAAGGCCCGTTGGCGCGCGTTGCACGCTCTGCATGCGCAGGAAGAGGCTGGTGGAGGCGCCTCTAGTTCTTAGTAGCCGGGCACCACGAGGACGAGCATCAGGTTCACGACTGTGAATGGGGTCGACACGACGGCGGAGGTCGGAGAACGCCCAGCACCGCCACCGCAAATAATTTATTCATACTGTGGCTGGGCTCATGCTTTATTCTTTGAATAATATGTTTATACTAATAATGTTAACCTTTTCTTACAAGATAAAGTAGTGGAATCCATTACCGATCGAAAGGGAAAAGGGAGGAAAATACAGCCCCACTTGCCTTCGCCCGAGGAACAGGGAGGCATGCCGCAGCATCGGCACAGCCCTCCTGCAAAGCATCGCGAAGATGGGAACCCAAAGTACCATGAAGGATAGCAGAAAGACGTTGCATGAATTATCGCCGCACATCCCCCAAATACCGCCGTCGAAATAAACGGCACGTACTGAGTCTATCGACCGACGAAATGTTCCATGCGGACATAATTGTCAGAACGCAATGAGAGTGAGAGTCCACAACACTATTGCCACGGAAGCGACAAACCGCCACCAAAATGGCCAAGCGATAAACCAACTCAACCGCCATAGGTGCCAACCGTCCCCCATCCTCCATAGCGAAGGGACAGTAGTCACGCACCGACGGGACGGAATGAAGGCGTGCCAAGTAAAGCGAAAGCGCGGAGGTCCGCATGCATCGAGATTGCCATGTTGAGCTCCAAATGCATAACTGCCCAATGAATCTGGCATAAAATAAGAAAAGAGGAAAAACTGAAGCCCGAGGAACAGGAAGGCATGTCATAGCATCAACACTGCCCTCATGCAAAGCGTCACGGAGATAGGAACCCAAAGTACCATGAAGAGCAGGAGAAAGACGTTGCATGAACTCTCGTCGCACATCCCCCAAAAACGCCGAAAAGGAATAGAAGTATTTTGACGAGCGAAATGATGCATACGGACATAATTGTCAGAGCGCAAAGAACGAGAGTTAGCAGCACCCATGCCAGGGAAGCGACGAACGGCCACCAAAATAGCCATGCGATCAACCAACTCGGCCGCCATAGGTTTTCCTTGAACCAATCTCAGGTAAAAAATGCTTTTCCTTGAAATTAGAAAATAGATAAACATATAATATAACCAAAAATCCTCTTGAGCAGGGAATATGTTTAGAAAAAGCCATGGAAGCAAAAGAAAGAGGGAGGCGGAACCAAGAGGGCAAGAGTGACAAGAGGGTATCGGAACCCAAGGCACTACAAAGGGAAGCACAACATTGTGCATATACAAGTAAATATCACATAAAACACAAGAAGCCCCCACGCAACATTGAAAATGCATCGCGTGGAGGCGACAAGCGGCACCTCACGCGCCGCTCGAGGAAGCACGGGGACGCTTGCGGCCCATGGCGCGGGTGCAAAACGCCATGGCAAGAGAAGGCATGCCAGCCGAGGAAAAAGCGGCCTCCACATAAGCCTCAGCTTCAGCCTCAAAAATCGAAGATCAAGCATCAATTGCAATGCATCAAATTTTGATGTATCAGTCGTTTTATTATTCTCCTAATTCGTGGACCCATCGATTTATTACGACACGAAATCGTGAATGCACCGATTAAATGGGCGACTAATCTGTGGATGCATCAACTAAATGGGACACAAATTCGTGGATGCATTCATTGAATATGGCAATAGTTAATGTACGCATCGATTAAGTAGGGCACTTGTTCGTGGAGGTGTTGATGTGGGTAATGCGGGACGAATGCATTGATACGTCAATACCGGTCTACTCACGCAAACAAATTTAATGAAATGACGAGCCGGACAATTACCAGATGATACCCGTGTATGCAATTAAGTAGCAAAACTGTATTACTTCAATGTAATCATATTTGAAAATTTCAAATGAGATGCATCGGTGCGACCGATGTCTCCGAAATGTGTAGGTAATTAGGTGTGCATCGATTAAATACATAACTAATTTATGGAAGCAATGATTGAACATGACGCTAATTCATGGACGCATTGACTGAATGGTCACTAATTCTTGGACGCGTTGATTTAATAAGGCACTAATTCATCAACGCATTGATGCGAGCGATGCGACTGATGCGGCGGTTGCATCATGATGCCATGAGACCATCGATGTTTGATGCGGAGGCTTCCCTCCACATACACTCTCCGCGGCGGGCGCCCACCGGCGGCGCAGCGGCGGCGGCCCCGGAGGGGGGTGCGCTCGCAGGCCCGTCGGCACCTACCTCTACCTCCACGCGGTGGGCGTTGGTAACCCCATAGCCGTGCCATGCCTGGCACGGTAGGGGGCTGAACGAGGTACCGACAGCTGCGATCCGCGGGATCAACAGCTGTCGGGAAGCCATGTACGGAGGGTTTTGGAAAAACATAATATCCGTACACCGGCACAGGGATCTCCCGCTCGGCCAGTCCGATATGTCTTTTCCGCGACTAAATACTCGCAGATACTCTCCCGACGATGGGGCGGGGGCGGCGTATGCGAACTATTTTTTGGCGAAGAGGGGTACGGACGGATCAACGGAGGGACGAGGGTGTTGGAGCTGGCGGCGGACAGCTGGGAAGCAGCGCTAGGGACGGCGCTCGCTAGCAGTCGCCAGCCCTGCGAGAGCCTTAGGTCTCCCTTGGGGGCGAAACCTGTTGCTACGCAAGACGGAGGTTGGTCGCAGCCGGAGGAGCGGCACGGTCTGGCGGCGGCGGTCCCTAGGATCGCCCGCCGCCGGAAAAGCCCGGTACGGGGGGGTTTTGGAAAAATTCCCGTACCCACCATCTTTTGAGGACCGGCGACTCGATCCCTGTGTTCTTCCAACCCCTTCCCTAGTCGGTACCCGGTTATCGATAGGCTGCCTCAAGCAGTGTGCCTAGGATTATCGTAACGGCACACTGCTCGTAAAGGCGGCCCCCTAACAACGTAAACCACCGGGGGAGGGCACGGACGGCCACAGCGCGATCATATAGGTGTTGGAAACATACGGGAAAAGGACAGGGGACATGAGAAAATTTGGCTCGGGGGCAGGAGAACCAGCCGGACACCGTCTGCAGCCTAGTTATTTTCTCTTCTCAGCCCCCGAAGGAGGAGAGAAGACTAGGCTAGGTGGCGAGCTGCATCTAGAGGAGCGGCTAATACCTCGGGCGGGGTTGAGCACGGATCGAGGCGGGACCGACGACGACCTATGCGAGGGGGGTTTTTCACCTGCCTTTCCCCCCCAAGCTCCGGCACGACCGGAGTCGCGCAGGAGCCGAGGTAAGGCAGGTTCGCCTTGACCAGCTCAAGTTGAATAGCCTTGCTAATCAGCGACCCCGCAGCGGCTGGAGCAGGCCGCGTATCCTGGAGACTAGCGACATTTTTAATTTCATACTGTATCCAAAAAAAAAACGTATAGATCAGAAAAATAATACATACATGGATACGGGTATATTTTAGACGGTATTGTTGCTGCCATTGGAGAGGTTGGGATCAGTGGTTCAACGGTCCACCTCACGCTTCTAAGTCCAGCTAGGCATAGCATAAGGGGGGGCCCAGAGACTCCAGCCGGTTTTACTGGTATTGGAGTGTTTAATTTCAAATTTCAATGTCCGCGGCGGCGGACAACCCGCGCAAGACGTTGTCCGCGTGAGAGACATGGACGGCGAGAGAAACCTTTCGACGCCAAGAGGCCATTAAATTGCCCACATGCATCCCTTTAGAGGTGGCTCCTTGCTCGGCCCGCTCCGTAAAAAACGCCGTGGCGTGGCTGCCGAAAGGACCTCATTCCGTAACCGCAAAGGGAATGAAGCAAATGTCGGGACGACTCCTCTCCTCCTCCGAGTACTTTTCGAACTTCGGCTTCTCAGCACGGCGTAGAACGAGTTCGGGAGACGGGGGGCTTAAAACGCCGAACATGCCGGAAACCACGGCATCAAGAGCAAGTTTTGAGCCTCGAATCCCGTAGTAGTGCAAGATACCCACATCCGCGGGGAGGCCGTCGTTGCCGCAGGGAAGTTGAACCAACATCGTGGGGTCCGTGAGAGCCTCGGCGTCAACCCCGAGCTCGCCATGAACCTCGGAGATGACTTCCGCAATGGCCGTCACTAACCATCTCCACCGCATCGAGTCAAGTGGTGAGCAAATGCAGTGGCCCGCGCGTCATACGACATATCAACACAAGCCTACTCGAATGCACCCCCCATAGCTTGAACTGAGAGACGGCAAAAAGCACAAGCACTGGGGGAGCGAGGACTGGAGAGCGAGGATGAAGGATGAGAGTATACCGAAGATGCTTGAGACAGTGACGCGGAAGACGGCGTCATAGTACTCATGGAACTTGTAACGGAGCTCGCCCAAGCTGCCCGGTGTAGACGGGTTGGAAGCAAAAAACGCATGGGCGCCGTGGTCGAGACGAGATGCAAAACGCCTAGACTCCGCAAAACGCAAAACGGCAAAACGCAAAACGCCTAGTGCGGTTAGAAAACGTGGGAGCGAGATTGGCGAAGCGCGGCAAGTTGACGCGCTCATTGATGTAGGCTTGTAGCTTTGGAAAGATATCCGTGGCAAACGCGGAAAGGGGTACGCGCGAGGGCATGCCATCAAGGGACGGAGAAAGCCATCTTGAGGTCACATAATATAACCAGAAGCCATCCAACGCGGATGGTGGCAAGTTTTGGTGAAGAAGAATGCCTTGTAATGTAGAAAGATACGTACAAGAACGAAGAAATAAACCCAAAATATAGGCACTTCCTTGACCCACTCGCTACCCCTTGGACACGCGACCGAGGATAGTGAATGATTATTTTGCCATCCCCAGGACTCTAAATTGCGACCACGCGAACGTGAGAATATTGAGTTAAGAGGCGAGTATTTAAATTCAAAACTAGTAATTGATTCTTTTTGCCAGTATCTAAAGAGCTAATTTATCATTATAATCAGGTGTGATTACCTCATGATTACGTGTTTGGTACACCGCTACGGCTTTGTACTCCGTACCCCCCCCCCCCCCCCCCCCCCCCCCCCCCCCCCCCCCTTGATGTTTGTCGCCCGTATATCTTTCTTTCACGGACAGTGCCGGCGGTCGGTTTTCTATTTTTAGTATTTATGGGATTTCCTCGGAGGAAGATATCATTATCAAATTATTGCTCTACGCGTTAGGTCTCGCTCCAGGCGGAGTTTGGGAACTCCACATAACGTCGCTTACGCTTGATGCCGAACCCACCCATTACGGTTCATTTGATGCGACCCTCGCCAATCTTATCATTGATTACGAGTCCGAGTCACTAGGTCCGTTGTACAATTTCATCGGTCATGAACTTCATAATCTTTCTACCTCCTCCTTACCTTGGGCGCTGCCATTGCGCGCGTCCTATGCCATTATCTCTCGTGCGGGCGGGTTTCCGGATGGAGATCTCGCGGTTCCGGCCACTACTCTCGCCAAAGACCTTCCGGTGTATGTGAGTGATGATGCTGACTCTGCCCCTTGCACATGCCGCCTCTCCGGATGCAATGGCCCCGCGTATGACTTCCTTATAAGTTGAAACTCCTAATGCTCTTACCTGTCCCGGTGACACGAAGAAGCACCTTAACAAAACATTTCGCGCACTCTTAAGGCCCGTGCATTCCTCGATATCATGGACTTTTGCGCCCCCTCCCCCCTGCCCCCCCCCCCCACCACCCCCGATTACATGCGCGTTGTCTTGGAAATTGAGCGTGGGGTTTTGGCTATGTTATATGCTTCGCACAGATCTACCTTCCGTGTTTCCGCCGGTTGCTACATTATGATGGTGTACCGGGTGATTGGCCTCATGCCGGGGCACGCCTCTCATGTCCAAAAGTGTCCGCGATGCAATGACTCCATGGGTGATCTCCGTAGCTCAAGATCCTCCTCCATGACCTCGTCCGCCTGTATGTTTGGGGAGAAGACGCCGATCTCCATGCGCATAATGGACCGTATCCCCCATTGCCCTTGCTCACATAACGTAATTCGGCTCCATAGATGGTATGACCGCCTTGTTCACGCATATTGTAAGGGGGGTCATTGTTGAGGCAGGGGCGGTCAAGAGACGGGACTTGCGTTTGGAGATTCGCCGAACCCGGTATGGGGCCTCTCGCGATCGCTATGCATGGAGATGTTATTCGGTTGGACTTTGCAGCCCTGCATACGCAAAAGGGTGTGGACGTTACGGTTACAATTACGCGCACGGATTCTATTGTTCCGGCTGTCGGAGCTCCGCTTCCGCTCCATGGCAACCTTGTGTTGGGAGCCCAACAAGATAAGCTTGATGTCAATTAACATTTGCACTACATCCTCCCTTATTTTCGCACGACACGAAGGGTATGGGAAATAGACGGAGACGGACATGGGACATGAGAAAATCTTGCGCGGAAACAAGAGCGCATCCAGATACCGTCTGCAGCTATGGACTTCCTTTCTCCCTAGCCCCCGGACATGTAAGGAAGTCTAGGCTAAGAGGCGAGCTCCAACGGGAGGAGCAACGATATCTCTGACGGGGGAGCGCGCGGATCAGGCCGGGACTGTCGACGACCCGTGCGAGGGTTTTTCGCTTGCCTCCCTCCCCCCCATCTCCGGCACGACCGGAGTCGAACAAAAGCAAAGGTCAAGTAAGCCCGTCGCGATGAGCGCCAACTAATCAGCTTGGTCGGTCAGCATCCTCGCAGCAGCTAGAGCACGCTACGTATAGCGGAGAATAGCGATGAATTATTTGTCATACTCATGTGCAATTAATGTGTACTATGGCATGAATTTGAATGTATTGCTACTGCCATTGGAGAGGTTGGGATTAGTGTTTTCATGGCGTATAGCCTAAGATCAAAACGGTACTCGTGTAGGCATGATAACATGGGCGCCCGAAGAATGCAGCCGTTAACTCGGTGATTGTTGTAAACAATTTCATTTCATTGCGTCCTCCCTTGGGACGCCGTCCATTCAAATTGTACATGACTATTTCCCCTTCGCCCTTCATGATGGGGGTCGATTGGCTCCAATGGTGGCTGAGTGGGTTGATTCGTTTGGCCATTTTGGTGGTTGTTCGACGTTTTCCAAGCTTGAGTGCGGCGGACTCTCGTTCTTTGAGTCCATGTACGAAATTTATGTCCGCGTGAAGGAGTTTGTACGGCGGTCTATCTACATTTGTCCCCTTCCGTCGATTCCTTGGGGACGTGAATCGTGAGTTCGTGCAACGTCTTCTTGCGGTTCTTCATGGCACGCTGGGTTCCTATCTTCGTGATGCCGTGTAGGAGGGTGGTGTAGCTCTTGTTGCATGTCTCCCTATTCCGCGGGCTTTGGCTTATTTGCCGCCCCTACCTGTAGTCCTCTTAATTCTCCTTTATTCTAATTGATTACAAGAAGAACAACATGAGCACGGACAGGGAAAAGGGAGGGGAAAGAAAAGGGCAAGAGTGACAAGAGGATCACGGAATCCGAAGCACGGCAAAAGGAAGCACTACATTTTGCGCAAACCTAGCAGATCAAACTAAGGAAACTCCTCTAGGCAACGCCGAAAATGCATTCTCCTTTATTATTGCTATTCCACCCCTTTCTTATTTTGTAATTACATATACGTTTTTATTACCTAATTGTTTGTTGCCCTGGCGTCGCCGTAAGGAATGAGAATAAATCGGAGTATCCGTACACGGCCACGTAATCATTACGTATGTATTATACCACCCTCAACGTACCAGCGTTGAACAGGAACACACCGACGGATATCCAATACGGAGCACTGATGCTTTGAAATGACTGCAGTCAGAGTTAATGTCAGCAATAAATGGTGAATGCCGCGCCCGTACACTGAGTAGCTCATCCGCGCTCCTCTCCCACCCTTCCAGTCTCTTCCCTTTTCGAGGTGATCATGGTGTGCTTGGGTGGAGGCCGAGATTTTACAAGCACGATGGCGGAAATGCTGGGCGAGATCTCCGGACAACTTGTGATTGTTGGTGCGGGAAGTATATTCGCGGCCACTCTTCCGCTTTTGGAACGACATATACGCTTCGACCCTCGGCGCCTCGTGGTGGTGGCGCCCGAGATGCCCTGGCACCCAGAAGAATCTAAGCGACTTGTGGCTATGGGAAGCCGCTGGATCAAGTCTGAACTCACGAGGGATAACTACCGTGAGGTGCTGGCACCCCTGCTGACCGCCACGGCGGGTACCGTATCTACGGTGTGCCTCAATTTATCCGTGAACTGTTCAAGCGTCGCACTTGGACAGCTTTGTTCAGAATGCCGTGCGCTGTATCTCGACACCTCCCTCTGCAGCTGGTCTGACGACTGGGAGGAGGCGTGCAGCTCAAAGACTCCTTCCGACAGGACGAATTGGTCGGCTCGCCAGCCGTTGCTGGCAGCTAAGGCTGCATCACGCCCGGGCGCGCCCACGGCGGTGCACTGTTGCGGGGCGAACCCGGGAATGGTGAACTGGTTAGTAAAGGCCGCGCTGGTTGAGTTAGCGCGCGGAAGAGGCATCCTGCCGCCTGGCCGCCCCCCACCGGTCAGCCGTCAGGACTGGGCTCGGCTCATGGCAACGCTAGGAGTGCGCGGGATTCATACCACGGAGCGAGACACGCAGCGCCCTTTCCCGAACGCTTCACGCGCCGCGGACGAGTTCGTCAACACATGGTACGGTGCGGCCTCGTCGAACGTGCTTTGCTGATGTTACTGCAGTATTTCTACGTACATTATTTTTCCCGCGGTGCGCCGTTTGTCGCCACGTCATCCGAGGTTGCATTTATGTGAGAAATCACCGGTCAGAATCGCTCTTAGTCATGGATTACATTTGGTCAGAGGTCTGTTAATTTGATATATTTTTCCCTTACGCGCGTAGGTGTCCGGAGGATATGTACTCGGAAGGCGAAGAGCAACCGGCGGAGCTTTCTGTCGGCACACACGAGGAGTGGCTGCCCCCTGGGACCACCATACAGCCCGATGGGTGCGCCGCTTACCTGGATCGTCCAGGTATGCGGCAGCGCATTCGTTCCTGGAGCCCCTCGTCCGGTCCGCAGTGGGCTTACCTGGTGGCTCACGAAGACTCGGTCCAGATCGGCGACTACTATCAACTACGCGACGCAAAAGGCGAAGTCAGTTTCCGACCGACAGTCGCATACGCATACCACCCCTGTGGCGAGTGCCTCGACTCTTTCCATACCGTGTGGCCGGCCGGGGGTCCCGAGGATAATAAGCTACGGCTACTGCGAGAAGACGAGATATTGGATGGGCTGAATGAAGTGGGAGTGCTGCTGTACGGTCAGCCCGGCGAAGCGTTTTGGATGGGGTCGCAGCTGAGCATCGAGCAGGCGCGCTCCCTCGCTCCGAGGCAGAACGCGACAGGGATGCAGGTGTCCTCCGCGGTGCTGGCGGGCTTGGTATGGGCGCTTGAGAACCCCACAGCCGGCGTTCTGGAGGCCGACGAGCTGGATTACCAGCGCTGCCTGGATCTGCAGACGCCGTACTTGGGCAGTGTCACCAGTCGCTTTGTCGAGTGGCATCCGCTACTGAACCGCGAGTCCGCTCTGTTTCCTGACGACATGGACGCCAGTGATCCATGGCAGCTGCGAAATATGCTGGAGCACTAGTCATCATATACGACTGAGCGTTATATCCTATCTTCATCCTATATGCTGTATTACTCCGCCTCGACATTTTTTTACGTTTGTTTCCGTGGTGCGCGGTTCCTGTTTTTTTTTACCTATTGCTCCACGAGAAGAGCGACCCCCTTCCCCCATAGATCCAAATGTCCAGGACGGTAACTCTCTGTGTCAATTTATTATTTCATCGCACAGTTTCGATTGACCCGTTCCACGTCCACCGATTGTTTGGCAAATATTATTTCAGCGGAAAGCTCCTTCCCGTAAAAGTCAGTTTTTGCACAAGTTTTCTATCTAATGCTTTTATTAATAGTGTTGTGTTTGATCAATGTGAGTTCTAACTAAACGTTATGCTTATGCACGCGCCCCGCTTTCCGTGTAAAGAGCAAGCGCATGCCGCATCATTTTCGTACACATGTGAAACTTCCTCTCACTCTCCCAGTCGTATCATTTCACGTGCTTGACGGATGGGATGCCCCGAAAAGCTGTTGCGCATTGACGAGGACCGTAGTATACCTCATCAACCGCACGAATCAGACGATTGCCGAAATGTAACAAAATCACATGGAAGCCCCTGAATCGGCCGAGTCAAAATATAGCCATTCAAAAACATATTTCCCTTTGCAATTGATTTTCCTCTAAGCATTGTTGTTGACGGTATATATGACGCACCGTTTGTTCGACTATATCTTGTTCGTTGGACATTCTGTTAATCTATTTGCCCGTAGCAAATTATGCAATTGGGTTTTTCGAGCTGGAGTGTGCATGGAGTCCACAATGACGTCGCAATCTTCACAAACTAATATCTGTGCGCATACAACCGTTTACGGTCATTCACGCGGCTCCAAGTCACCCCTACGGCCGCCTACATGCACCCACGCCTACCGCTGTTACACCCAAACGCGAGCACGCTCTTCATTCTTGGCAAGTGAAATCGCAGGCAATTTGTTTTGATGGGCGAAGCAAACATTATACGCATCTCACGACGGCGGCCCAATCTCCAACGGCATGTCGCATATAAATAGCCAATCCAAACACTATTATGTCGCGTAGATTGCTATGCTTTCACGAACGCGTTGCCACTCTCCCGTGGGAGTGTGCGCGGGCAATCCCCGTTTTTTGTTGCCGCTCGGTATGTCAATAATAACTTGCATTGAATCACAGTATTTGGCTGTCCCGTTTAAATCACCTTGTTTAGCTCCCCCCCCAAACGATTTGTCGGTTTTCGCATTTATTTTTGAAAGCAAGGTAGTGTTGTATTGAGTAATAATATGGCACATTTTCAAAAAGTCTAACAGGCATGCGGGTTTGTGTTTAGGGCTCATTGTTTAAGGACCACCCCAAAACCATGCACCCGCCCCTTGTTGCAGCCGCTGCACTAGGCGCGTGCGGTTGCGCGCTGATTTATTTACGGTTGATGATGAGTCGCCTTAGTATTGGTCTCCCCCCCCCCCCCCCCTCCACCCCCAACGAATTGTCGGGAAATCGGAAGCTAAACCAGGTAATCCAATTGGAACAGCCTGAAGTTTACTGACAGCCTAATAAGGGTCAGCGGTAGGTTTCACTTCAATTCAATGATGCGCAATGTTAGAACGCGTGGGTATGATAAATCCTTAACATTCGTCTTCAAGTGTTGTTGCATAGCGACGGCATTTTACCGGCATTTTAAGATTCAATAAGGAGAAATAGTTTACGTAGCGAAGGTGCCAAACATTGTTCAAAGTTGGTTACAACATTACATACATATGGAGCAAAATATTAGTATGAAAACAGTGTAAAAGCAATGATTTTCAACAGTTGGCTGTCACATATAATAATAACAAACACGCGGAACGGCATTCGGAAAGACAATTGTATTTGCATACAATTTCGCCACCCTTTCTGCTATGCCGTCGACGTCTATTCATTTTCCTGACATGATTTGGTCCAAACTTCTGCTGATACGAAATTGGGGACATCTCCCCCTTCGCATGGATGTGGGGATTCATATTAAATCTATGTTGCGATGATTGCGAGGTTGGCGGCATGAGGGGCCATCTGTTGTTTCACATGACTCAATACAAATAAAGAGCCCGCGATGACTGGCATCGGACTAAAACACACCGTTCCTCCCATTGCGTGTATAATTTATTCATAAATTACAATTCCCCCTCAAAATAGCCTCCAACTGTCTTCCAGGTCATCGCCATCCCCGCACATTCATCCTCCCAATATCATCCTAGCATTCTTCGCTTCTTGAGCCTTTGATTCCCTTCTCTAGAAATTCAAGTCAGTCACCTTCTCTAGGAATATGTCAGATGGGCGGAAACCGGTTGTTTCCGGTCACCTAGTCGACCCTCCGACCTCTAGATTGATGACAACCTCTTGACCCACAAGAATGTCCGAGTCGGCTATCACATCGTACGTAGTGATCCCCTCCACCTCGCCGAACCCCGGCCCCACAAACACAATGTTACGGCACACCTCCGCGCTGACCTCCTCCACGATCACCGCCTCCTCCTCGCCGCCTCGCAGCCGCACGCGCCCATCGGGCATCACATAGCACACCGACAACTCGGGGAGCGAGTCATCGTCAAGGACCGCGGCGTGAACGGTCCTGTTGCTATCCTCAACGCGAGAAACGTGAGCGTTCGTCGAGAAACCCACGCGCGCCTGAGGAGCACCGGTACGGGAGTCCTTGCCGTAATGCACCGCGTCGCTGCTTTGAAAAAAGTACAACGGAAAGTACTCGCGAAGGGAGTTTCCGTCAGCGCAAGCGTGTGTGCCTCTATCCCAGTCCATCTCGCTCGTCACCATCGGCGGCCGCGTCCACATCTGTCGACCGTCCCTCGCTAACGTCACCCCTGGCTCGAGGGACACACTCTGCCCCATTCGCTCATCCTCCTCCTCCTCCGCTCCCCACGACGGGTCGGGGAACGAGAGAAGCAACGCGGGAGCAGACGAGGCTGTATCAGCTGTAGAAAGGGTGAGGGCTGCGAAAGTGCACAGCTTACTTCCAGCGGGTACGGTATCCGTGGCGAAGAGGGCGGGTCGACCGTCGAGACGGAGGCCAACACGGAGGCCACAAGGGAGGCCGTCCATTTGGTGGTAGAGCGTGCCAGGGTTATGGAGGATCCAAGTGACGAGACTGGTGCGGCAGCACACTCGGCCCAGCGCCTCTAGCTGCCGATGGCGGGGCCAGGAACGAAAGCCGCAGACGCGTCGACGACAGCGGGGAGCACTGCACCCACATGCCTCGATAATGTCCGCGTCGGTGTGCCATTCCGAAAGGTCGTAATCGATAGTGATCTCGTCGCCGGCCGCGATGTCGCGCTTCGCCACGATCAGATAGTCCTCCTGAGTTCACCGCGAATTTAAGAAGGTAAAGGGATGGGCCGATTACAACTTTATTATGGTCACGCACACATAAGAGTTTGCTTATATACATGTATTAAACGAGTAGGTTTCACAGGTAACGACAAGAAATAAACAGGCAGCTACAAAAGGTCCGTGTGAGACTCACTTCGTCCTCGTCCTCCTCGAACCACGAAGCGTTAGGGGGCGACACGGTGTTGGGGTCGCATGAGTGGTTCATAAAGGCGTCAAAGCCGTAGACCCAGCGCGCGCCCGTCTCACCTTTCGCCGACGTATGCGTAGCGGCGCTGCTCTCGAAGCGCCCCTTGTTTGTGATGTGAACGAAGCGCACCGTATCAAGAAGAAGGCTATCCGCGTCGTCGCGCGATGGCAGCCATGCCAGCGCGTTAGTCTTATACATACACTCGCCCCGACGGAAGGGCTTGGACGCAAAGAGGCCGAGGCCGTGCGGGGTGGGCGCAACGTTTACGCCCTCGGGGACGGATTGCTGGAGGCTCAGCGCAAAATCTGGGTCGTGGTTGGGGTGGTCGGCTGGTAGCGAGACCATTCGGAACGAGTGTAGCGGCCGGTGAGCGGGTGGGTCGACATTCGCGGGCGCTCCAAGAAAAGCGCGCGCGCTGTCGTCCCAAGTCGCAAGCCACTTCGTGATCGGGGCCGGCGCCGTTCTTCCCGTAACGACAGAGCGATGGCTGACGTCACGGTAGGTCAGGATTCCTTCCCCTAGCTGACGCTCTTCCAGCGCCTTGAACATCGCGGCCACGCCAGCAACGTCGAATTCAGGATAATCTGTCGACGCTATCAACTGCGCAACGTAGTCCGCCTCAAAGTCGATCATGTCGTCGTCTGGCTCTAAGCTCTCCTCCCGCGCACGCCATTTCGCAAACTCGACCTCCATCGAGTGTCGGCCAGGCAGCTTCACGCGACCTAAGATGACGTCGCGCGCATACCAGGCTTGCGCGTCGAAAAGAGGAAAGGTCACCCAGCCGTGCTGGGTGCCTAGGTAAGAGACTCGCGGGTCGTTCATGAAAAACATACCGGCGTAAAGGTCACTCGTCCACATTCGTTGCTCCGACTCAAGACGGAGACTTTGACCCATAAAAGGGTAATGCAGACGGTAACCTGTGCACAACACGATGGCGTCGATATCGTCGAGGGTGGAGTCGTCCACGAACGTAGCTGTTCGGCTCTTCAGCTCACGAAGGCCGGGGAACAAGTGCACGCGGTCCGGCCATCTATATGGTGTCGACCCACTGCGCCCACTCAGTCCGACCGCTTTCGCTCCGTACTTATACAGCTGCGATGCGAGGTCGACGCCCGAATCGCTGTTTCCGATCAGAAGCACAGTTTGCCCCGCTAAGCGCGCGGCGTCACGAAAGTCGCGAGAGTGCATGACGGCACCGGGGAAAGTCTGTAGCCCCGGCAGCGAAGGGACGTGCGGCGTGTCGAACATGCCGGAACCCACGAGGACGTGGTCGAACAGCTCGACGACCTCGACTCTCTTAACCTCATCGCGCGTCGTCACCGCCAATCGACCCGACGACGCGTCCTCGGTCACATAGATAACAGTCGTGCGAAAGCGGATCCATCGACGTACATCATACTTGTCGGCCCGCCCCGTCAGGTACTCCAAAATCACCTATCGGCGACAAAAACGAACAAAACACAGAAACAAACAACCGTTGTCAGGGTCGTTAGAGGGAAACAATGTGGCAGTGCGCTCGCCATGTTCGACACATGCTGTTCCCTTGCAAAGTTATAGCCCCTCGTCTCCAAATTCGCAGCATAAGGCGCCGGGGGTAACGCCGTTGACGTTTATAGGTTATCGATAGATGAAACAAAGTGCCTGGGGATATCTTTTTTAGTAAAAGTGTGTGTGTGTGTGTGTGTGGGGGGGGGGGGGGGGGGCTCGAATGCGTGACAATGTATGGGTCCCATATGCGAAGTAAATGTGCAAGCAAAGTTATCCTCCTCTCCGGTGGGCGTCTGGGAGCGGAACCAACACGTGAAAGAGCAAAGCGAAGGACACCTTTCACCACGCCACTCCACAAACACACATCATATTTCCAGCTACAAGACTCGTCACATGCACCACATTCATCACCGTGGACGACAAACAATGGGGCCATGTCACTGCGAGTAATGGACGCCGAGGAGCACAACCATGGCAAGCCAGTCTAAGAGGCAGAGACGCAGTTGGTAGGCTACCCAGCCCGCAATACGGCGTGCCTCCATCAAATGCTTGTAAATAGACGGATGTTGGACATGTTATGTGCATTCAGTTGGGAATCAAAGGCTGTCGTCGCCCTCGCGAGCGCACGTACCTCGCGTGGTGGGTAGCTGGGGATGGGCCCGCCACAGTGATCCTCGAAGGTGTAATCCGGAAACTCTGGCCACAGAGGGGATTGAGGCACAGTACGTAGCTCTCAGGTCAGGGATCCATTGCAGGAAACGAATATAACACAGTCGCGAAATATGTTTCTTTGGCATTGCGACATTCGCACCTATGCACTCCTTTGGGCCGTTGCTCCACAAGTTTCTGGACAAAAGACACGACAGCACAAGAGCATGGTGTGCAGTCAGCGAAAGCAGTTAACATTTTATCTAAATTTATCATCATTGGTTTTTATCATCAGTTAATAATGGGGCGTAAAGTGAACAATGAGCAGAAAATTAATGACTTCATTTTTTCTGGATACTTTCATTTTTGTACCGAATTTATCGAGTACGGGTACTTCAAACGCTGCTCATTTATTCCTATCCATGCATTGCTCGGTTTATAAATTATTATTTATATAATAATGCAAATGAAGTCCTAATCATAACCGCAAATCTGATGACCAGCCGCACAAATCATCTCAATTAAAAACAAATGATATATAATGATGAATAAATCATACCTGGTCGAAAGTTTTTATAAATACCAACGATGTACCAGATGTATTTTGCTTCATAAATTGTTTTCTTCCAATTGTTTTTTATTGCGCCCCCCCCGGCCCGGGATGCGGGTCTGGCAACCTAATAAATAATACATATAATCCTTAAGCACATATTGGGGTACAGGTAAGGTGATGTACCCGTAGGATTCAGATGGTGACATTTTCAGGCTCTGAATGAAGGGAGTCCGGCTGAGCGGAGCCCCGCGACGGCGTTCAAACCAAGGGAAGAAAAAGTGGAGGTCGTCAAAAAGCAAAAGAAGTGAGGATAGCGGGACCAAGGGAACGGAAATGGGTCACAAAATGAATGGGGTACGAAATGATGGCACAAGCACTGAACCATGCCGGGCGGTCCCAGGTTCGCAGATACGAAACTCACTTGTACATTGCGCCGTGTGCTTCCCCTCGCGCCGCGGCATCAGCCGACCACAGCCATTGCCCCCCTAACCCAGCGCCCTTCTCAAAGCAAACGATCTCCACGCCCTCGGCGGCCTCCCCTGCCGAGGCAAATGCCACAAGTGCTGCTAGTCCGGCAGGTCCGGCACCCACCACCGCCACCCGCGTCCGTCCCCCGCCGCCGCCCTCCATTGCCACTGCGGTGCGCAGTGACGACGGAAACCCACACTCCGCTGGCCTGTAGCTATACGACTCAGGGCTTTGCTGTTACATACAAGAATATTCAAACGATGAAATTTGGGGGAAGTTCGTTGGCGACGGGCTGTCACAGACAAGGCAGACGAAGGATAGTGCGGGCAACGACGGTAAAGCAAACACTCCGTATGCTCGTACGGGTACCGATCCGTAGTCATCTGTCACCACCTGTCTTCACCACACTGCCATCGCATTTCCTGCTGCGACTGACGCGAAAGGTAGCCGATATATTTATATCGTTATATAATAATCCGGCACGGGACGATTTTGTCGGCGTTTTATACGGATAGAATATAATTTATTTCAATTTGGACCACGTTCGTGGGGCTCAACAGCATGCATGTTTACGGAGATAAAACCATTCAGCCGTGCTTTCGTCTCTCAATTAAATCACAATCGATCGACAAGGAGCCGCATTACGCGAATAACTTGAGGAATTCGCCGACCGGCGATCGCAAAGGATCTCCAATGCGCGATAACCTCATACAAGTCAATACTTTTTTCCAGCCCGTATATTTGAGTGGTCCCCTCGGCCCCCTCAACGCGCGTGGATACCTTTGTTTTGGCTACCTTACTTGCACAGTGGGTAAATCGGTATAAAAGAGTCCGTGGCGTGCCACTCGTGTCGATGTAGTTTTCACCCTTACCTTATTGATACCAGTCACTTTACCCGGCATCATCATAAGAAAGTAATCCTTAGTTATTGTGACTCACCAACATCGGACGCAGGCGGTTCCTTAGTAGGGAAAGCATAAAGCAGACTGTGTGTAGCGGTTCGGCAGCGATGATAGCGTAAAGTGAACAAATGATTTTTACGAAGTCCGACATACGCACACGACCACCGCTAACTAAACGGGTGGATCCCTACTATTGATTGCAACTCAGCAAAGGCAAACAACAAATCGTATATACCGCACTAAAAGTTATGGTAACGAGACATATTAGTCAAGGTATGCAGCACGAGCACACCAACCTTCCAGAATGCGTATCTGCCTGGGCTCTCATCTCTCGCGGAGGGTGGCAAAGTTCACCTGCCCGGCCGGTCCCATAAAATATTCTATAGCACCACACTTCCGTTTGCAAATGATTCTGATGAGTAGTGCAAATGATCCTTTGTTCGTCGATCTACTTATGTTCCGTTTCGGCGTTTTTGGGGGATGTGCGACGTGAATTCATGCAACGTCTTTCTGCTGCTCGTCATGGCACTCTGGGTTCCCATCTCCGCGACGCTTTTCAGGAGGGCAGTGCTGGTGCTGTGCCATGCCTTCTTGTTCCTCGGGCTTAGGTTTTTTCCTCTTTTCTTCTTTTTGCTTGGTGGCCTCCACTGCTTTTTCTTGTAAGAAATTCACGATTCTGATGAGTAGTATCCCTAAAGGGAATCAAACAGATTTCCAAATGCAGAATTGAGTTTCATTACAACATATCTCAAGAGTTTACAACTCTTTTCGAGTTTCCCCCACCCACAGGGCATCCAGGACTCACTGTTGGTGCAAAAACCAAATCAGCGCATCTGTTCTTTCCGATAGACGTATCAATGGCCACGCATATGCCCCTTTCAAAATTCAGCAGCGCACCCCCAGCACACACCTCCGCTTCCCATAGCCAATGTCGCAGTCGACGTGCTGTCCGGATTGTACCTGACAAGTCAACGTCGTCACTCGTCACCACACTACGCTGCCACGCTGCGCCCCTCCCTACGCGGCCGTTACGTGGTCGACCTTCCTTTTCTTGTCCGCCCGCCCCATCTTCCGCTTCTCCGTACCCCCCCCCCCCCCCCCCCCCCCCCCCCCGCCCCCTTGATGTTTGTCGCCCGTATATCTTTCTTTCACGGACAGTGCCGGCGGTCGGTTTTCTATTTTTAGTATTTATGGGATTTCCTCGGAGGAAGATATCATTATCAAATTATTGCTCTACGCGTTAGCTCTCGCTCCAAGCGGAGTTTGGGAACTCCACATAACGTCGCTTACGCTTGATGCCGAACCCACCCATTACGGTTCATTTGATGCGACCTTCGCCAATCTTATCATTGACTACGAGTCCGAGTCACTAGGTCCGTTGTACAATTTCATTGGTCATGAACTTCAGAATCTTTCTACCTCCTCCTTACCTTGGGCGCTGCCATTGCGCGCGTCCTATGCCATTATCTCTCGTGCGGGCGGGTTTCCGGATGGAGATCTCGCGGTTCCGGCCACTACTCTCGCCAAAGACCTTCAGGTGTATGTGAGTGATGATGCTGACTCTGCCCCTTTCACATGCCGCCTTTCCGGATGCAATGGCCCCGCGTATGACTTCCTTATAAGTTGAAACTTCTAATGCTCTTACCCGTCCCGGTGACACGAAGAAGCCCCTTAACAAAACATTTCGCGCAATCTTAAGGCCCGTGCATTCCTCGATATCATGGACTTTTGCGCCCCCTCCCCCCCCCCCCCCCCCACCCCCGATTACATGCGCGTTGTCTTGGAAACTGAGCGTGGGGTTTTGGCTATGTTATATGCTTCGCACAAATTTACCTTCCGTGTTTCCGCCGGTTGCTACATTATGATGGTGTACCGGGTGATTGGCCTCATGCCGGGGCACGCCTCTCATGTCCAGAAGTGTCCGCGATGCAATGACTCCATGGGTGATCTCCGTAGCTCAAGATCCTCCTCCATGACCTCGTCCGCCTGTATGTTTGGGGAGAAGACGCCGATCTCCATGCGCATAATGGACCGTATCCCCCATTGCCCTTGCTCACATAACGTAATTCGGCTCCATAGATGGTATGACCGCTATGTTCACGCATATTGTAAGGGGGGTCATTGTTGAGGCATGGGCGGTCAAGAGACGGGACTTGCGTTTGGAGATTCGCCGAACCCGGTATGGGGCCTCTCGCGATCGCTATGCATGGAGATGTTATTCGGTTGGACTTTGCAGCCCTGCATACGCAAAAGGGTGTGGACGTTACGGTTACAATTACGCGCACGGATTCTATTGTTCCGGCTGTGGGAGCTCCGCTTCCGCTCCATGGCAACCTTGTGTTGGGAGCCCAACAAGATAAGCTTGATGTCAATTAACATTTGCACTACATCCTCCCTTATTTTCGCACGACACGAAGGGTATAGGAAATAGACGGAGACGGACATGGGACATGAGAAAATCTTGCGCGGAGACAAGAGCGCATCCAGATACCGTCTGCAACTATGGACTTCCTTTCTCCCTAGCCCCCGGACAGGTAAGGAAGTCTAGGCTAAGAGGCGAGCTCCAACGGGAGGAGCAACGATATCTCTGACGGGGGAGCGCGCGGATCGGGCCGGGACCGTCGACGACCCGTGCGAGGGTTTTTTGCTTGCCTCCCTCCCCCCCATCTCCGGCACGACCGGAGTTGAACAAAAGCAAAGGTCAAGTAAGCCCGTCGCGACGAGCGCCAACTAATCAACTTGGTTGGTCAGCATCCTCGCAGCAGCTAGAGCACGCTACGTATAGTGGAGAATAGCGATGAATCATTTGTCATACTCATGTGCAATTAATGTACACTCTAGTATGAATTTGAATGTATTGCTACTACCATTGGAGAGGTTGGGATTAGTGTTTTCATGGCGTATAGCCTAAGATCAAAACGGTACTCGTGTAGGCATGATAACATGGGCGCCCGAAGAATGCAGCCGTTAACTAGGTGATTGTTGTAAACAATTTCATTTCATTGCGTCCTCCCTTGGGACGCCGTCCATTCAAATTGTACATGACTATTTCCCCTTCGCCCTTCATGATGGGGGTCGATTGGCTCCAATGGTGGCTGAGTGGGTTGATTCGTTTGGCCATTTTGGTGGTTGTTCGAGGTTTTCCAAGCTTGAGTGCGGTGGACTCTCGTTCTTTGAGTCCAGGTACGAAATTTATGTCCGCGTGAAGGAGTTTGTACGGCGGTCTATCTACATTCGTCTCCTTCCGTCGATTCCTTGGGGACGTGAATCGTGAGTTCGTGCAACGTCTTCTTGCGGTTCTTCATGGCACGCTGGGTTCCTATCTTCGTGATGCCGTGTAGGAGGGTGGTGTAGCTCTTGCTGCATGTCTCCCTATTCCGCGGGCTTTGGCTTATTTGCCGCCCCTACCTGTAGTCCTCTTAATTCTCCTTTATTCTAATTGATTACAAGAAGAACAACATGAGCACGGACAGGGAAAAAGGGAGGGGAAAGAAAAGGACAAGAGTGACAAGAGGATCACGGAATCCGAAGCACGGCAAAAGGAAGCACTACATTTTGCGCAAACCTAGCAGATCAAACTAAGGAAACTCCTCTAGGCAACGCCGAAAATGCATTCTCCTTTATTATTGCTATTCCACCCCTTTCTTATTTTGTAATTACATATATGTTTTTATTACCTAATTGTTTGTTGCCCTGGCGTCGCCGTAAGGAATGAGAATAAATCGGAGTATCCGTACACGGCCACGTAATCATTACGTATGTATTATACCACCCTCAACGTACCAGCGTTGAACAGGAACACACCGACGGATATCCAATACGGAGCACTGATGGTATGACTGCAGTCAGAGTTCATGTCAGCAATAAATAGTGTATGCCGCGCCCGTACACTGAGTAGCTCCTCCGCGCTCCTCTCCCACCCTTCCAGTCTCTTCCCTTTTCGAGGTGATCATGGTGTGCTTGGGTGGAAGCCGAAATTTTATAAGCACGATGGCGGAAGTGCTGGGCGAGATTTCCGGACAACTTGTGATTGTTGGTGCGGGTAGTATATTCGCGGCCACTCTTCCGCTTTTGGAACGACATATACGCTTCGACCCTCGGCGCCTCGTGGTGGTGGCGCCCGAGATGCCCTGGCACCCAGAAGAATCTAAGCAACTGGTGGCTATGGGAAGCCGCTGGATCAAATCTGAACTCACGAGGGATAACTACCGTGAGGTGCTGGCACCCCTGCTGACCGCCGCGGCGGGTACCGTATCTGCGGTGTGCCTCAATTTATCCGTGAACTGTTCAAGCGTCGCACTTGGGCAGCTTTGTTCAGAATGCCGTGCGCTGTATCTCGACACCTCCCTCTGCAGCTGGTCTGACGACTGGGAGGAGGCGTGCAGCTCAAAAACTCCTTCCGACAGGACGAATTGGTCGGCTCGCCAGCCGTTGCTGGCAGCTAAGGCTGCATCACGCCCGGGCGCGCCCACGGCGGTGCACTGTTGCGGGGCGAACCCGGGAATGGTGAACTGGTTAGTAAAGGCCGCGCTGGTTGAGTTAGCGCGCGGAAGAGGCATCCTGCCGCCTGGCCGCCCCCCACCGGTCAGCCGTCAGGACTGGGCTCGGCTCATGGCAACGCTGGGAGTGCGCGGGGTTCATACTACGGAGCGAGACACGCAGCGCCCTTTCCCGAGCGCTTCACGCGCCGCGGACGAGTTCGTCAACACATGGTACGGTGCGGCCTCGTCGAACGTGCTTTGCTGATGTTACTGCAGTATTTCTACGTACATTATTTTTCCCGCGGTGCGCCGTTTGTCGCCACGTCATCCGAGGTGGCATTTATGTGAGAAATCACCGGTCACAATCGCTCTTTTTCAAACATTTCATTTGGTCAGAGGTCTGTTAATTTGATGTATTTCCCCCTTACGCGCGTAGGTGTCCGGAGGATATGTACTCGGAAGGCGAAGAGCAACCGGCGGAGCTTTCTGTCGGCACACACGAGGAGTGGCTGCCCCCTGGGACCACCATACAGCCCGATGGGTGCGCCGCTTACCTGGATCGTCCAGGTATGCGGCAGCGCATTCGTTCCTGGAGCCCCTCGTCCGGGCCGCAGTGGGCTTACCTGGTGGCTCACGAAGACTCGGTCCAGATCGGCGACTACTATCAATTACGCGACGCAAAAGGCGAAGTCAGTTTCCGACCGACAGTCGCATACGCATACCACCCCTGTGGCGAGTGCCTCGACTCTTTTCATACCGTGTGGCCGGCCGAGGGTCCCGAGGATAATAAGCTACGGCTACTGCGAGAAGACGAGATATTGGATGGGCTGAATGAAGTGGGAGTGCTGCTGTACGGTCAGCCCGGCGAAGCGTTTTGGATGGGGTCGCAGCTGAGTATCGAGCAGGCGCGCTCCCTCGCTCCGAGGCAGAACGCGACAGGGATGCAGGTGTCCTCCGCGGTGCTGGCGGGCTTGGTATGGGCGCTTGAGAACCCCACAGCCGGCGTTCTTGAGGCCGACGAGCTGGATTACCAGCGCTGCCTAGAGCTGCAGACGCCGTACTTGGGCAGTGTCACCAGTCGCTTTGTCGAGTGGCACCCGCTGCTGGACCGCGAGTCCGCTCTGTTTCCTGACGACATGGACGCCAGTGATCCATGGCAGCTGCGAAATATGCTGGAGCACTAGTCATCATACACGACTGAGCGCTATATCCGATCTTCATCCTATATACTGCATTACTCCGCCTCGACATTTTTTTGCGTTTGTTTCCGTGATGCGCGGTTCCTGTTTTTTTTTACCTATTGCTCCACGAGAAGAGCCGCCCCCCTTCCCCCATAGATCCAAATGTCCAGGACGGTAACTCTCTGTGTCAATTTATTATTTCATCGCACAGTTTCGATTGACCCGTTCCACGTCCACCGATTGTTTGGCAATTATTATTTCAGCGGAAAGCTCATTCCCGTAAAAGTCAGTTTTTGCACAAGTTTTCTATCTGATGCTTTTATTAATAATGTTGTGTTTGATCAATGTCAGTTCTAACTAAACGTTATGCACGCGCCCCGCTTTCCGTGTAAAGAGCAAGCGCGTGCCGCATCATTTCACGTGCACATGTGAAACTTCCTCCCAGTCCACTCTCCCACTCGTATCATTTCACGTGCTCGACGGATGGGATGCCCCGAAAAGCTGTTGCGCATTGACGAGGTCCGTAGTATACCTCATCAACCGCACGAATCAGACGATTGCCGAAATGTAACAAAATTACATGGAAGCCCCTGAATCGGCCCAGTCAAAATATAGCCATTCAAAAACATATTTCCCTTTGCAATTGATTTTCCTCAAAAACAACAATATATGACGCACCGTTTGTTTGATTATATCTTGTTCGGTGGACATTCTGTTAATCTATTTGCCCGTAGCAACTTATGTAAGTGGGGTTTTTAAACTACTGCACCGCGGCAAATGGCTATGCATGGAGTCCACAATGACATCGAAATCTTTCACCAACTAATATCTGCACGCATACAACCGTTTACGGTCATTCACGCGGCTCCAAGTCACCCCTACGGCCGCCTACATACACCCACGCCTACCGCTGTTACACCCAAACGCGAGCACGCTATTCATTCTTGGCAAGTGAAATCGCAGGCAATTTGTTTTGATGGGCGAAGCAAACATTATACGCATCTCACGACGGCGGCCCAATCTCCAACGGCATGTCGCATATAAATAGCCAATCTAAACACTATTATGTCGCGTAGATTGCTATGCTTTCACGAACGCGTTGCCACTCTCCCGTGGGATTGTGCGCGGGCAATCCCCGTTTTTCGTTGCCGCTCGATATGTCAATGATAACTTGCATTGAATCACAGTATTTGGCTATCTCGTTTAAATTACCTTATTTAGCCCCCCCCCAAACGAATTGTCGGTTTTCGCATTTAGTTTTGTAAGCAAGCTACTGTTGTATTGAGTAATGATATGGCACATTTTCAAAAAGTCTAACAGGCATGCGGGTTTATGTTTAGGGTTCATTGTTTAGGGTTCACCCTAAAGCCATGCACCCGCCCCTTGTTACAGCTGCTTCACTAGGCGCGTGCGGTTGCGCGCCGATTTATTTACGGTTGATGACGAGTCGCCTAAGCATTGGTCTCCCCCCCCCCCCCCCCCCCCCCTCCACCCGCCAACGATTTGTCGGGAAATCGGAAGCTAAACCAGCTCATCCAATCGGAACAGCCTTCAGTTTGACAGCCTAATAAGGGTCAGCGGTAGGTTTCACTTCAATTCAATGATGCGCAATGTTAGAACGCGTGGGTATGATAAATACTTAACATTCGTCTTCAAGTGTTGTTGCATAGCGACGGCATTTTACCGGCATTTTAAGATTTAATAAGGAGAAATAGTTTACGTAGCGAAGGTGCCAAACATTGTTCAAAGTTGGTTACAACATTACATACATATGGAGCAAAATATTAGTATGAAAACAGTGTAAAAGCAATGATTTTCAACAGTTGGCTGTCACATATAATAATAACAAACACGCGGAACGGCATTCGGAAAGACAATTATATTTGCATACAATTTCGCCACCCTTTCTGCTATACCGTCGACGTCTATTCATTTTCCTGACATGATTTGGTCCAAACTTCTGCTGATACGAAATTGGGGACATCTCCCCCTTCGCATGGATGTGGGGATTCATATTAAATCTATGTTGCGATGATTGCGAGGTTGGCGGCATGAGGGGCCATCTGTTGTTTCACATGACTCAATACAAATAAAGAGCCCGCGATGACTGGCATCGGACTAAAACACACCGTTCCTCCTATTGCGTGTATAATTTATTCATAAATTACAATTCCCCTCAAAATAGCCTCCAACTGTCTTCCAGGTCATCGCCATCCCCGCACATTCATCCTCCCAATATCATCCTAGCATTCTTCGCTTCTTGAGCCTTTGATTCCCTTCTCTAGAAATTCAAGTCAGTCACCTTCTCTAGGAATATGTCAGATGGGCGGAAACCGGTTGTTTCCGGTCACCTCGTCGACCCTCCGACCTCAAGATTGATGACAACCTCTTGACCCACAAGAATCTCCGAGTCGGCTATCACATCGTACGCAGTGACCCGCTCCACCTCGCCGAACCCCGGCCCCACGAACACAATGTTACGGCACACCTCCGCGCTGACCTCTTCCACGATCACCGCCTCCTCTTCGCCGCCTCGTAGCCGCACGCGCCCATCGGGCATCACATAGCACACCGACAACTCGGGGAGCGACTCCTCGTCACCGCTCGCGGCGTGAACGGACCCGGTGCTATCCTCAACGCGGGACACGTGAGCGTTCGTCGAGAAACCCACGCGCGCCTGAGGGGCATCGCTACGGGAGGCCTTTCCGTAATACACCGCGTCGCTGCTTTGAAAAAAGTACAACGGAAAGTACTCGCGAAGGGAGTTTCCGTCAGCGCAAGCGTGTGTGCCTCTCTCCCAGTCCATCTCGCTCGTCACCATTGGTGGCCGCGTCCACATCTGTCGACCGTCCCTCGCTAACGTCACCCCTGGCTCGAGGGACACACACTGCCCCATTCGCTCATCCTCCTCCTCCTCCGCCCCCCACGACGGGTCGGGGAACGAGAGAAGCAACGCGGGAGCAGACGAGGCTGCATCAGCTGTAAATAGGGTGAGGGCTGCGAAGGTGCACAGCTTACTTCCGGCGGGTACGGTATCCGTGGCGAAGAGGGCGGGTTGACCGTCGAGACGGAGGCCAACACGGAGGCCACGAGGAAGGCCGTCCATTTGGTGGTAGAGCGTGCCGGGGTTATGGAGGATCCAAGTGACGAGACTGGTACGGCAGCACACTCGGCCCAGCGCCTCTAGCTGCGAACGGCGGGGCCAGGAACGAAAGCCGCACACGCGTCGACGACAGCGGGGAGCACTGCACCCACATGCCTCGATAACGTCCGCATCGGTGTGCCATTCTGAAAGGTCGTAATCGATAGTGATTTCGTCGCCGGCCGCGATGTCGCGCTTCGCCACAATCAAATAGTCCTCCTGAGTTCACCGCGAATTTAGGAAGGTAAAGGGATGGGCCGATTACAACTTTATTATGGTCACACACACATAAGAGTTTGCTTATATACATTTATTAAACAAGTAGGTTTCACAGGTAACGACGAGAAATAAACAGGCAGTTACTAAAGGTCCGTGGGAGACTCACTTCGTCCTCGTCCTCCTCGAACCACGAAGCGTTAGGGGGCGACACGGTGTTGGGGTCGCATGAATGGTTCATAAAGGCGTCAAAGCCGTAGACCCAGCGAGCGCCCGTCTCGCCCTTCGCCGACGTATGGGTAGCGGCGCTGCTCTCGAAGCGCCCCTTGTTTGTGATATGAACGAAGCGCGCCGTATCAAGAAGAAGGCCATCCGCGTCGTCGCGCGTTGGCAGCCATGCCAGCGCGTTGGTCTTATACATACACTCGCCCCGACGGAAGGGCTTGGACGCAAAGAGGCCGAGGCCGTGCGGCGTGGGCGCAACGGTTACGCCCTCAGGGACGGATTGCTGGAGGCTCAGCGCGAAATCTGGGTCGTGGTTGGGGTGGTCAGCAGGTAGCGAGACCATTCGGAACGAGTGTAGCGGCCGGTGAGCGGGTGGGTCGACATTCGCGGGCGCTCCAAGAAAAACGCGCGCGCTGTCGTCCCAAGTCGCAAGCCACTTCGTGATCGGGGCCGGCGCCGTTCGTCCCGTAACGACGGAGCGATGGCTGACGTCACGGTAGGTCAGGATTCCTTCCCCTAGCTGACGCTCTTCCAGCGCCTTGAACATCGCGGCCACGCCAGCCACGTCGAATTCAGGATAATCTGTCGACGCCATCAACTGCGCAACGTAGTCCGCCTCAAAGTCGATCATGTCGTCGTCTGACTGTAAGCTCTCCTCGCGCGCACGCCATTTCTTAAACTCGACCTCCATCGAGTGTCGGTCAGGCAGCTTCACGCGACCTAGGATGACGTCCCGCGCATACCAGGCTTGCGCGTCGAAAAGAGGAAAGGTCACCCAGCCGTGTTGGGTGCCTAGGTAAGAGACTCGGGGGTCGTTTATGAAAAACATACCGGCGTAAAGGTCACTCGTCCACATTCGTTGCTCCGACTCAAGACGGAGACTTTGACCCATAAAAGGGTAATGCAGACGGTAACCTGTGCACAACACGATGGCGTCGATATCGTCGAGGGTGGAGTCGTCCACGAAGGTAGCTGCTCGGCTCTTCAGCTCACGTAGGCCGGGGAACGAGTGCACGCGGTCCGGCCATCTATACGGCGTCGACCCACTGCGCCCACTCAGTCCGACCGCTTTCGCTCCGTACTTATACAGCTGCGATGCGAGGTCGACGCCCGAATCGCTGTTTCCGATCAGAAGCACAGTTTGCCCCGCGAAGCGCGCGGCGTCACGAAAGTCACGAGAGTGTATGACGGCACCGGGGAAGGTCTGCAGCCCCGGCAGCGAAGGGACGTGCGGCGTGTCGAACATGCCGGAACCCACGAGGACGTGGTCGAACAGCTCGACGACCTCGACTCCCTTAACCTCATCGCGCGTCGTCACCGCCAATCGACCCGACGACGCGTCCTCGGTCACAAAGATAACGGTCGTGCGAAAGCGGATCCATCGACGCACATCATACTTGTCGGCCCGCCCCGTCAGGTACTCCAAAATCACCTATCGGCGACAAAAACGAACAAAACACAGAAACAAACAACCGTAGTGAGGCTCGAAAGGGGAAGAAACGTTGCAGTCCGCTCGCCATATTCGACATACGCTGTTCCCTTGCAGAGTTACAGCCCCTCATCTCCCAATTCGCAGAATACAGTGCTGGGCGAAACGCCGTGGAGGTTAACATGTTATCAACAGATGAAACAGAGACCTGACGATTATTGAGTGTCTGAGGCTGTCTTTTGGGGGAAGGTGAGGGGGGACTGAAGCTAGTTATCAGGGGGGGGGGGGGGGGGGGGGGGGGGGCGCTCGAAAGGGTGACAATATATGTGTCCCATATGCGAAAGTAAATGTGGAAGCAAAGTTATCCTCCTCTCCGGTGGGCGTCTGGGAGCGGAACTAACCAGTGAAAGAGCAAAGCGAAGGACACGCTGCACCACGCACACTCCACAAACACATATCATCCTTCTAGCTACATGACTCGACACAGGCACCACATTCATCACCGTGGACGACAAACAATGGGGCCATGTCACTGCGAGTAATGGACGCCGAGGAGCACAACCATGGCAAGCCAGTCTAAGAGGCAGAGACGCAGTTAGTAGCCCGCATTAAGGCGTGCCTCCATAAAATGCTTGTAAATAAACGGATGTTGGACATGTTGTGTGCATTCAGTTGGCAATCAAAGGCTGTCGTCGCCCCCGCGAGCGCACGTACCTCGCGTGGTGGGTAGCTGGGGATGGGCCCACCAAAGTGATCCTCGAAGGTGTAATCCGGAAACTCTGGCCACAGAGGGGATTGAGGCACAGTACGTAGCTCTCAGGTCAGGGATCCATTGCATAAAACGAATATAACACAGTCGCGAAATATGTTTACTTGGCATTGCGACGTTCGCACCTATGCACTCCTTTGGGCCGTTGCTCCACAAGTTTCTGGACAAAAGACCTGACAGCACAAGAGCATGATGTGCATTCAGCGAAAGCAGTTAACATTTTATTTATATTCATCATCATCGGTTTTTTATCGTCAGTTAATTTTTGGGCGTAAAGTAAACAATGAGCAGAAAATTGATGCCATCATTTTTTTTAATTAGGGATATTTTTACTGTCCCGTATTTATCGAGTACGGGTACTGCACTCGCTGCTCATTCATTCTTAGTTCTAATCCTTTTTGCGTGGGGGTTTTCCACCTTTTTTCTTGTAAGATATCCACTAAGTCATAATCAGAACCGCATTTATAATACCAACTCTGCAAATCATCTCAATTAAAACTAACATATAAAAATGACGACGAATAATGAATAATACCGGGTCGAAAGTTGTACACATACAGGTTTAGCGACTGGGAGTCAGATTATGCCAAAGATGACAGCTTGCTTACATTTTGGAGCGCTTGATCAGGGAAGGGTGGGTGGGTTGCGCGAGCCGAATGGGCGAGCGCAAAGGCAGAAGGTGGCTGCTACCAGCTAGAGGAGGTGCTTTAGAGGTAAAGCAGGTGGGCGTCCGCCGCGGACAATTTACTGCGCTTGTGACGCTTTGTCTCCGCGCGTTGCCTTAGGCGGACTCAACATGGTACGTTTACTAACCGTTAAACCCCAATATTTTACCAATATAAGAATAACAGAATTTTTTCAACATTTTGTTCTTATACTTTTTTTTTTTTACACTATTTTTTTTATTTATTTTTGGTTACAAGAAAAACTAGATTCTTATACTTTTTTATTGGGCTTTTCCCTCTTTTATAGGTTTTTCCCTCTTATCTTCTTTTTGCTTGGCGGTGGTCTCCGCTGCTTTTTATTGTAAGAAAGCTTATTGCGCCCCCGGGGATGTTGGACCGGCAACATCACAAATCACACACGAGCACAGACAGGGGTACAGGTAATAGGGTGAGGTACAGGTACAGCTACCCGTAGGATTCAGAACTTCAGGCTCTGACAGGGACTCAAGCTCAAAGGAGCCCCGCGACGGTGGGCAGACTAAAAGAAGAGAAAGTGGAGGTCGTCAAAAGGCAGGAGAAGAGAGAAAGGGGTACGAAATGATGTCAGCACAGGGACTGAACCATGCCGGGCGGTCTCAGGTTCGCAAATACGAAACTCACTTGTACATTGCGCCGTGTGCTTCCCCTCTCGCCGCGGCATCAGCCGACCACAGCCACTGCCCCCCTAACCCAGCGCCTTTCTCAAAGCAAACCACCTCCACACCCTCGGCGGCCTCCCCCGCCGAGGCAAATGCCACCAGTGCTGCTAGCCCGGCAGGTCCGGCACCCACCACCGCCACCCGCGTCCGTCCCCCGCCGCCGCCCTCCATTGCGACTGCGTTGCGAAGTGACGACGGAAACCCAAACTCCGCTGGCCTGTAGCTATACGACTCAGGACTTTGCTGCTACATACACGTATGTTCGTCAAACCATGAAATTTGGGGGAAGGTCGTTGGCGACGGCCTGTCAAAGACAGGGCAAACGAAGGATAGTGCTGGCAGTGGTTATAAGTGCAAACTGCAAACACTCCGTATATGCTCATTCCGACGTCCGTCACCTTTCACCACCTGTCATTGCCTGATGACTGCCATGTAGCATTTCCTGCTTTGACTGACGCGACAGTATATGGTATGTAATGGGTACAGGTTGCCGATATATTTACATCGTCATGTAATAATCTGGTACGGGGTGATTTTGTTTGCGGTTTATACGGACGAAATATAATTTATTGCAATATAGACCATGTTCGTGGTGCTCAATATGCATGTTTACGGATAAAATCATTCAGTCATCGCATTTGTCCTTCAATAAAAATCACAATCGATCGATACGGAGTCGCATTATGCGAATAACTTGAGGAATACGCCGACCGTCGATCGCAAAGGGTCTCGAATGCGCGATAACCTCAAACAACTCAATACTTTTTTTGCAGCCCGTGTTTGGGTGGTCTCCTGGTCCCCTCGACGCGCGTGGAAACCTTTGCTTTGGCTACCTTACTTGCTCTGTGGGTAAATCGGCATATGTTCGATTCCGTGGCGTGCCATTCATGTCGACGTAGTTAACACCCTTTCCAAATTAATATGGGTCACTTTATACCCGGCGTGATCATCATACGAAAGTAGTTTTTGTTCTGATTCATCAACATCGGACGCAGGCGGTTCCTTACTATAGGGGAAACATAAAGCAGACTATCTGCAGCGGTTCGGCAACGATGATAGCGTAAAATGAACAAATGATTTTTACGAGGTCCGACATACGCACGCGACCACCGCTAACTAAACGGGCGGATCCCTACTACTGATTGCAACTCAGCAAAGGCAAACAACAACTCATGTATACTGCACTTAAAGTTATGGTAACGAGACATACTAGTTATGGTATTCAGCACGAGCACACCAACCTTCCAAAACCCGTACCTGTCTGGGCTCTCATCTCTCGCGGAGGATGGCAAAGTTCACCTGCCCGGCCGGTCCCATCGAATATTCTATAGCCCCACACTTCCGTTTGCAAATGATTCTGATGAGTAGTGCAAATGATCCTTTGTTCGTCGATTTACTTCTGTTCCGTTTCGGCGTTTTTGGGGGGATGTGCGACGTTAATTCATGCAACGTCTTTCTGCTGCTCTTCATGTCACTCTGAGTTCCTATCTCCGCGACGCTTTTCAGGAGGGCAGTGCCGACGCTGTGGCATGCCTTCCTGTTCCTCGGGCTTAGGTTTTTCCTCTTTTCTTCTTTTTGCTTGGTGGCCTCCACTGCTTTTTCTTGTAAGGAATTCACGATTCTGATGAGTAGCATCGCTAAAGTGAATCAAACAGATTTCCAAATGCAGAATTGAGTTTGCTTACAACATATCTCAGGGGTTTACAACTCTTTTTGAGTTTCCCCCACCCACAGGGCATCCACGACTCACTGTTGGTGCAAAAAGCAAATCAGCGCCTCTGTTCTTTCCGATAGACGTATCAATGGCCACGCATATACCCCTTTCAAAATTCAGCAGCGCACCCCCAGCACACACCTCCGCTTCCCATAGCCAATGTCGCAGCCGACGCGCTGTCCGGATTGTACCTGGCAAGTCAACGTCGTCACTCGTCACCACCCTCCGCTGCCACGTTGCGCCCCTCCCTACGCGGCCGTTACGTGGTCGACCTTCCTCTTTTTGTCCGCCCGCCCCATCTTCCGCTTCTCCCGCTCTTCTTCCGTAAACTCGCGCTTCCGGAGCGTCGAGCTAAGCTGCGCCACCGCCAGCCCGGCACACCCCTCCTCCGACTCCACCCCGCCCGCCGGCCCGCCGAGTGCTGCGAGGACGGAGGGCGAGTAGGAGCCGCTGCCGTCTGACGACAGTGCGAACTGCGAATCACCGGCAGCGGCTGCGCTCACAGCAACAGTGAATCGAATCAGTGGCAAGTAAGACGTTACAAGTCGCGTGTGATTATGCCTTGAAGGAAGGCCGTCAGTCTGTGGGCGGGAATAAATTTTTGCATTTGCACAATTTTGCGGAATTTTGAATACTATTAAGACGAAATTTAATATCTAAGCTTGTAAATAATACTGAAAACCCGAGCATGTGTATGAGTTGGTTCAGAGTGATGCGTTTCGTGGTAAATGTGCACGCAGGACTACCCATTGTGTTTGTATGGAACGCCATACAAGTGTTGACACTGGCCTAATCACCTTTCTCTTTCCACCTCTGTGTATAGTTTCCCAGGTGATTGCTGAATCTTGTATGCAGTTTTATCAATGTGCACTATGTGTGTGTGTGTGTGTGTGTGTTTGTTTGCGTGTGAATGTGTGTGTATGTGTGTGTATGGGTGTGTGTGTTTGTGATAGAGAAAGAGATAGAATCTGGGGGTGAGCTCGCGTGCGTGTGCGTGCGTGCGTGAGTGTTTATGTGATAGCTGAATTGCGTGCGTGTGCGTATAGTTGTATATCGGTGTGTGTATGGATGTGTGTGTGTGTGTGTTAGAGAGAGAGAGCGTGCGTGCGTGTGTGTGTGTGTGTGTGTGTGTGTGTGTTAGCTTGTGCGCGCGTGTGTGTGTGTGTGTATCGGTGTGGCGCGCGCGCGCGTGTGTGTGCGATAGCTGGATTGCATGCGTGTGTGTGCGTGTGTGTCGACTTGTGTGTGTGTGTGCGTGTGCGTGTGTGTGTGTGTGTGTGTGTGTGTGTGTGTGTGTGTGTGTGTGTGTATGTGTGTGTTTGAGAGAAAGAGAGAAAGAGGGAGAGAGTGTGTGTATATATGTACCGTTTGATCTCACTGGTGTGTGTGTGTGTGTTAGCTTGTGCGCGTGTGTGTGTGTGTGTATCGGTGTGGCGCGCGCGATAGCTGGATTGCATGCGTGTGTGTGCGTGTGTGTCGACTTGTGTATGGGTGTATGCATGTATGTGTCTCTGCACGGATGTGTGTGTGTGTGTGTGCGTGTGCGTGTGTGTGTGTGTGTGTGTGTGTGTGTGTGTGTTTGAGAGAAAGAGGGAGAAAGTGTGTATATATGTACCGTTTGATCTCACTGGTGTGTGTGTGTGTGTGTGTGTTTATGTGTGTAAGCTTGTGCGTGCGTGTGTGTGTGTGTACATCTGTGTGGCGCCCGCGTGTGTATGTAATAGCCGGATTACATGCGTATGTTTAGACTTGTGTATGGGTATATGTATGTATGCGTGTCTGCATGGATGTGTGTGTGCGTGAGAGAGAGAGAGTGTGTGTGCACTTGTGCGTATGTGTGTAAGCTTGCCTCTATGTGTATGTGTGTGCGTGTGTGTGTGTATCTATGTGGCGCGCGCGCGTGTGTGTATGTGATAGCTGGTTTGCATGCGTGTGTTTAGGCTTGTGCATGAGTTTTTATATGTATGTGTGGGTGCATGGATGTGTGTATTAGTGTTTGAGAAAGAGAGAGAGAGTGGGCGCGCGCGCGCGTTTGTGTGTGTTAAAGATATATATATATATATATATATATATATATATATAGAGAGAGAGAGAGAGAGAGAGAGAGAGAGAGAGAGAGAGAGAGAGAGAGAGAGAGTTTGCCTGCGTGCTTGTGTGTGTGTGTGTGTGTGTGTATGTGTGTGTGTGTGCTTATTGGGGGTAGATTTTGCGGGAAGGACTGGCTCAGGCACAAAGCCGCAATCACCTTTGGCAATGACGACCTGCATATCGCCGGGGCCGCCACTTTCTGTGCTCCTCGCGCCGCTCACCCAAAGGCAGTGCTCGTCGTCAAACGTGATACTGGTGGGCAACAGACCCTGCGGCCGAGGAAACGGCAAGTAAAGCTACACCAAAAGTACAGAAGGCGACCGAAAGGAAAAAGAAAGGAGGCCAACGATCGAGCTCATAATCCTCACAACTTGCACGACAACAAAACCCTTCCCAATCAACAGGGCCTAAATACTGACAAAGCCCTCCAATGGAATGGATGCGGGACATGTTAAGGGTAAAAGGGGATGCCGATAGGTTTATTATTGTAAGGGGTATATAATTAGGTTGAAGGCTTACCGCTGGGAGCTTAATTGTCTGCGAGTGGGTGAGGGTGCCAGCATTGGCATCCACCGTCCATATTTCCACCTCGCACCGCCCCTCCACTAACGCAGCCACCATGCCGCCATCGCAGGCGGAAGCCAGAGCAACCACCGCCTCACAACGCCCCGCACCACCACTCGTCCTCTCACACCCCTCGTCCCCCTCCTCTTCCTGTCCTACCTTCTCCCCTTCCTCCTCATCCTTCTTACCCCCCTCCTCCTCCTCCCCCTCAGCAGTAGTAGCAGTGGGTGCAGGCTCCGGCACACCCAGCTGCGCGGTGTCCAGTAGCTCACCAGAGATGTTCCAAAGCCGAATCGAGCCATCGCCGCCTCCAGAGACAATCCGATCCCCACAAAAGGCAGCACAGGCCACAAACTACACATGCGCACACGCACACGCGCACACACATTCACGGACTCACCTCTCCCCCCAAAAGACAGGCACTGGATTTGAAGGGAAACTAGGAGGTAGCATTGAGAGGAGTATGACGGGAAAAGCATACCTGGGTATGGCCGAGGCAATAGGCAGCCACCTCGAAGGCGCCGTCGCCACTGTTTGGCTTCTCCGGCATCCAAGTCACTCGCAGCTTGTTGTCGCGATCGCCGCTGAGGATGTGCCTCCCATCAGGCGACACCTGCGCACCAACACCACCCCCGCGCCCCTTCCATTAGTGTCACAGCCCAGCACGGCACAGCAGCTCCACAGACACTGGCACCGTCACCGCCCCTCGCTTCACCCAAACGGCCGCCGCTGTAGTTTTCCAGCAATGCATTCAATTGTGATGCGGAGGGGGTACAAGAAAGTGAGTGGGAAGAGGCCTACGTCTAAGGCTGTAACCACGCTGCAGAAATGGCCAAACATGTTCCAGCAAGGCTGCCTGCCTTCTTCACTAGACGTCCCCTCCTTCGGCGCATCGGCGGTGGTCTGATGAAATAAGGAAAGCAAAGTAAAGAGGAAAGAGATGACAATATTGAAGGTGAGGGGGGAGCAGAGGGGTGTGGGGCTATAGAGAGGGGGAGAGGAGGCGGGGAAGGGGTTGGGGTAGGTGGGGGAAGGGGGATGTACCTGTGCTACATGAACGTCCCCAAACTTGTCTGCCATCAGCGCCCACTGGCCGCAGGGTGTGAAGGTCACCGCGCTGCACTTCTTCGGCAGCAAAACCGACCCCCGCACAGTCCAGCCGTCCGTGCTCCACAGCCGGACCAGCTTGTCGTCGCTGGCCGTAAGTAGCGTGGCGCCATCGGGGCTGAAGGCCAACGCGCGGACGAGGGAGGGCAGTCCTTCCGAGCCGTTACACTTGAGAGCAACGGCGGTTTCGGTCCTTCGCGCCGAAGAGTAAATGCATATTAGGGCTTTAGTTAGGGTTATGACAGTGCTCGACAGGCCGACAACATCACAACATACTCGACAGACAAGTCGAAGAAGAAATGATTCGGTATACAGATGTTCACGGCCCTGTGCGCTGGGAGTATACCACCTGTCTAGGTTGATGACACCCTCTACCCTGCCCTTACCCCATTCGACTCGACAGACGGCACGTGCTTTTGTGGGCGAGTGGGTGATGGATATGCTGTTAGGGTTTCAAATAAGACAGCCCTGCGTGCGTCAAATACGGCAAGCTCACCTGCTATCCCATATGCGCACTGTCGTTCCAAAAGCAGTGGCAATAAGCTTCTGACCGGGACTGACGGCCAGCAGGGCGGTTAACACCTCGGGGCCGTTATTGGTTTGCGCCGCCGCTCCACCGCCGCCGCTCGGCTTCCGGCCCATTGCAAGGCTTTGCCGCTGTTGAGCTCCGGAGAAGCGTAACGACCCTCTTTACACTGAAATTGATATATGTCAGGGAATGGATAACAGCTGGTTCGCTGAATACAGCCGGGTGGAGGTATTCAACTGCAAGCGAAGCAGTTGACGACGGTGCGATAAGATGGGAGTGACTGAATGCAGAACGGAACGGCGGCGCGACAGTAAGGCATATATCAAAAATTAAATAATTAATTTGGACGTCATCAGATTAATTAAGCATGTGGCCGGCGTTAGATTGATCCATCGAATCATCTGTCTTCTTATTTTACTTTTAACCCGTGCATTTCTTTCATATTATTTATTACCGTGAGCGGCCTTTCTTGTTACAACTGTTGTTTTAGCCCCCACCGCCCCCCCTCCATATTCTAGTATTTTAACAGTACTGGACTAATGGATAATTAAATGTCACTTCCACTTACTCAAGTAATGCATTGCTATAGTGTGGGGCATGTTTTGGAACGATGACCAAAATACATGATGTGCACTATCAAAGAACCCCAATAACCAGACCACACGGTGGCCCTAGCTCGCCACCCCTCCGTGCATGTAGACATCAAAAGCGTTGTGACGATGTTGATGAGCTGCCACCCGTCACTGGATAATGTTGTTGACTAAGTTGAGCCCTACTCATTAACGAGAGTCTTCAACTTGTCACTTGGTCTTGGGTGTAGGTATTAAGGTTGCCCTACACACATACTAAAAACCCTAAATAGGGGTCATACATTGCAAAAGTACGCACATAAAGAGTTTAAGTGCAAATACATTACAAGACCTACCTATGCCACACATAGATATAAAGTACAAAATAAGGCTGCGTATCATATGAATAAAGTACAAAATAATCACACAAACCATAGAAAATGAATATGAGTGCACGAACTTTGGGTGCGCACATGTCGCGGTGTCGCTACCGCCTCGACTGCGACAGCGCAAAACTGCCACATAACAGTATAGGCACGTCCCCAGTGAGGAGTCTCAGCTTGACGTACACAGAACTGAATGTACCCACTATCGTGTCCGACGCGCTTAGCTTTCTGAGCTGGGCAGGGAAGAGTCAGCAGTCGGTGACGCATTCGCACATGTCGTCGGCCGCCGTTTGAGCTGTCTACTGTCGAGATACACGGTCGTACGATATACACCAGCGAAGCCCAAGACCGGAGGGTACTGGAACTGACAGTGTGGCCAATATGACGGTAACTGGCGGCACACCACAAGCGGCGGATCAGTTAGCGACACAAGGTTGGGTTCGAGAGCACTTGAAGGTCCCCGGGTACGGTGATGCCTACTATGGCCATCTGGATTGTTCTGCATGCCAAAGATCGCGGCGGGCGACGCAGCGAACCATCTCTCCGCTTTCATTCGAACCGCTCGCAGATAGAGCCTAGACCTTAGCAACACAACCAATTGCCCGTGTATCTGTTTTATCTGTGTTAGTTTGGGGCGTGACCATAATTCGCCGCGCTTGCGTTGTAAAGTGTGTCGGCTTATTTCTTGGGGAGCGGGGATAATCCGATAATATGACGACTTTCTGTCTTTCTCGGGCTCGGTCAGTCGGAAATTGACCAATTGAGCAGGAGTTGTATAATGTCGCTCGATAACAGCTGTCCGGGTGTCAAACCCTACCTTAGGCCTCAGCCCATGGCTTCCACGGCCTGCTTACCGGCGCCTTGCTTTATTTCGGAATCCCGACAGGTATGACTATCCGGCGGGCAACATGCTGTGCCGCTACTTCGAGGCGTGCGAGAAGTATCAGGTGGTCGCGAATAGTTACGTCACTTCAGAGGTGAGTCCGCTCCGAATCGAAGCCACCCTCCCCCACCGGATCATTCTCATTGTCTTAACCTGCAGAGCTGCGCCTCGAGCTGACCACCTGCTGTGCACACTCCAGCTGCTGCTGAGGGTGCGAAATCAGTGGCCGCTGCCGTATTACAAAATCGTTGGCCTCGACCTGGATCAGAAGATCGATATTATGTTCAAGCACCTCGACGCAGACGGCTCGGGCGGACTGGTGAGGGAGCACCTACCCACATGGAGAGTGGCAGTCTATGGGATGCACTCAGATCTAAATCCTGCTGCTGTGATGAGCTGAGCTGACGTCGCTAAGCATCGTTACTCTTGTGGCCTTCGATCCACATCAGACAACGGAGGAGCTCATGGCGAGCTGCGAGTTTGTGGACCCTCGAGTGCAGGCGGATGAGGCGAAACAGATGATGGACTTCATGGACACTGATCACGACGGGAATGTGAGGATCTGCCACATGTTTTTCTGTATCACCATGCGCGGTCAACGAGCATTTCTAGGGGAGTGCGGAGTGTGATTAGTGTTGGCAGAGTATCTGTGTAGATCAAGGATTTACCGCTCAGAGCGCTCATGTGTGTGTGTGTGTGTGTGTGTGTGTGTGTGTGTGTGTGTGTGTGCGTGCGTGCGCACGTGTGTGTGCGTGTGTGCGTGCGTGTTTGGTGTGTGTGTGTGTGTGTGTGTGTGTATGTGTGTCTGTGTGTGTGTGTGTGCGCGTGTGCGTGCGCGCGTGTGTGTGCGTCTGCGCGCGCGTGTGCGTGGATGGGTGGGTGGGTATATGCGTATGTGTGTGCGTGACTGTGTGTGTGGTGGGGGTGTGGGGGGTTGAGCGGTGCAGGTGTCGAGGGAGGAGTTTGGGACGGCGATGAAGTTTATGTTCGAGGGGCTATCTACGGAGGAAATTGAGCAGAACGTGCTGGAGGTGCTGTCCTTCCGCCACTCTCTGGAGCACATCGACAAGGAGGCAAAGTTCCGGAGCCTCTTCGAGCATCTCGACATCGACGGCTCGGTGCGTACCTCGAGAGGAGCCGAGTCTGCCCTCCTCAAGGCTTTTTCACTCGCAATCGATATCGTCCACGTGAGCACGTCTGACTCGTGACCTCACTGACTCCGCTCCCGTTCTGGACACTGCTGCACAGGGGTTCCTCGACATCAACGAAATTCGAATGGTATCGCTTAGAATGTCCTCCAGGTGTGCCCCCTCTTCCGCCTCGCTGTCCCGACCCCTTTTACCATTGATCGTTGCCATTCTTAACTCGTATCTTTTGGATGGATTGCTTTACTTGTATGCAGTGGGGACTGGGAGACGGCGCGTCGACAGATGGACTGGCTGGATTCCGACCACGACGGGCAGGTACGAGGCACAACACACATACGAAACCTGCCTGCTCCTGCCACTCGCACGCAAATGCCGAGAGTCGTCGAGTGTAGTGGGCGAGGGATAGTGCTAATTAGAGACGACGTCACTTTTGGGTGGTGTCATCAGGTGACGGTGGAAGAGTTCATTGAAGGCATGAACCAGATTACGGAAAGGCTGTCCGTGTCGGAGCTGGTGTCCCGGGTGGAGTCGCTGATGAGTAGGTGCGAAAGACATGACGCGTATCGCCAGTAGGCTTAACCTGCATCGCTCGCCCGTTCGCATTTAGTTCCGTCCACGCTCGCTTCGCATTAATTTCTGGCCGTCTGATGGTTCGCTTACTTTTGATTTGTAGGAAGGGATACCTGTACAACTTTTCACGGGCGTATATTGGTGACAAGGGCGTCCTGCCGTTGTTGGAGGCACTGGAACTGGACGACGACTTCAACGGCCTCAACCTCAGCAACTGCGGCGTTCGTAATCGAGGATGCCAGGCACTCGCGGAGTTTGTGGCGACACACCCGCAGGTATGGCTTACCGTCGCGCGCGGCCTCTATGGCGCGGGTTCGGCTTAAGACGTTTGGTTTGGTGTCCAGCTTGAATGTTAGCACTGACGATGATGAGCTGCGTAGGTTACGACTCTGCACCTCGAAAACAATCCGATATCGACAGCTGGAGCGGTGGCTCTGTTGGACACGCTTCGCCGCAGTACAAGCGTGACGTTCATGAACCTCAAACGCACACACGTTACCAACCCTCACTCTTGGACGCATCCCGAGCCGGGGCCGCCGCGCATACCGGACACGACTGAGATGGAGAGTCTGCTCGCGGCGAACCGGGCAGCTGTCCCACCGGCTCCGATTGACGTTCGGGCACTGATGCTTGAGAAATCGGAGGAAATGAAGACGCTGTTCTACAGTCTGGTCGGCGAGGATGGTCGGCTGGATCAGGCGGGGCTGGAAGCTGGGCTGCGGAGCTGGACAGAGTTGGACGTGTTTCATGCGATGCCGGAGCAACTCATTAAGCTTATCAACCCAGCGCGGATGTACAGCCTCTCTGGACAGTCATCCCTCAGCTACGAGGAGTTCAAGACCGCTCTACAGCGAGAGAACACCGTGGCGAAGGTCGTATGGGTGCTGCACAACAAGCGGCAGGACCTCAAGGTGCTGTTTTACACTCTGGCCGGCAAGGCCGGCAAGTTGAGCATGTCGAAAATGATGGCCGGGCTGCGGGACTGTTTGAAACAGCAAGACTGGAACATTTCAATCGAGGAGGCGTCGGAAGTCATCACACGCGACCTGTTCTCGCGTAGCGATAGAGTGGCGCTCGACCACACCCCGCTCTCGTGGCCCGAGTTCATCAACCCCATTTTGGCGCTGGACGCGACGAAGTAAGCAAATTAAATCACCCAGTTCGTGGTTACGGCTCTTTGTGCCACGAAATATAACACAAAACTCCGCAGTGATCGCGGCAGTAGGTAAAAGGAATACGCTTTCACGACTGCTCACGCGGAACTTTTTGTTCGTCGCACCACCGTCGCGCAACTTTCCTCCAGAAATGCGATCCCCTCCGGCAGCTCAAAAAATGATTTGCTCGCGAAAGGTTGAGAAAAGATGGCTTTTGGTCTTAGCCTTCACTCCGGCAGCTCACCCTTCAATTGCTTACACGTTGCTTAATTCATATTTGTTGTTGTCCTTGTTTTTTACTTAGATCACTTTTAATTGAAACTTGTGCATAAATAGGTCACCTTACTTGTGCTATGTCGTTGATGCCTTTATCCGACGGCATTCCTGTGTGTTAATTAATTCATACGAATTACATACGAATTAATTAACTGCCGCGATTCTAATATGCGAAACAGTAACAACATGAAACATCCGCAACCTGCCGTTTGGTATTCCAGGGCGACCTGAATTATATTACCATTATACGAGTACACTTTTAATAAAACAAAAAAGCACGCGCGGCGTGTGAGGCACCGCTGTCGCCTTCCTTGCCGCGCATCCCCGGAAAGGTTCCTTTTCCACCGTCGCGTGGAGCTAATCGCGTTCCTGCCGCCGCGTTTCTCTGCTGACTCTATGCAATTTGTATTGTTTCGGAATGCCGATTGTCGTGCCAGGTTTTCGTGACCCTGCTGTCACTATCCCCCCTTCTCGCGTTTCTTCCGCTCTCGTTTTCGTTGCTGGTAACCAAATCAAATCAATTCGGATCTATTGATCTCTAGTGAACTTGGGGAAGCGTGAGGGTCTGGGCTACATGCATGTGCCGGTTAGTCAGGGCTTCCCTCCCTGCTTGTCTCCTACATGATCACAGTCAAAGGCCGGTTCGTAGGTGAACTCCGCCACCATCGGCGAAAGATGAGATGTTAAGCTGTTTGATTCCTAGCGATACTGCTCAGACTCATTAGATTGAACCCGGGGTTTGAATCCGGGGGTGGAATTAATCCGCTAAGCTATATCCGCGGTTCGGATCTGCTGATCTAGTGACCTGGGGGAAGCGTGAGGGTCTGGGCTACATGCATGTGCCGGTTAGTCAGGGCTTCCCTCCCTACTTGTCTCCTACATGTACCCATTTCAAAGGCCGGTTCGTAGGTGAACTCCGCCACCATCCGCGAAAGGTTGATTGTAACCGAATCCAATGTGTAACAATGTGTACGTAAGTCGCTATTTCATCGATAAGGCTTCCTATCATTAATCAGGGATGGCCCTTTTTGCCTTTTTTATATTGGCACCTTGAATCAATTTGAACCTTGTCGATAGAGTAACGAGGCGCACTCGCTCATTTCAGCCAATTTTCAGTCGCCATCGATATCCGTCACAGGTTTAGGGTCACCCGATTCGTATACGTGAACATTCCCACATGTTGCCATTCATTTTCCAGCATACACGCCTACCGCATCAGACATTCATTTTTCGGCGTGTGTGCATATTCGTTGCCAGTTGCTGTTAGCAGCGGAACTCTGACCTAATTTGCAATCTATCTCAATACGCGGACATAATTGAAGACCCTAGCGTTGTGTGGAAACTCGCTCATTGAATAGGCGTGGCATATCAAGGACTACCGGATTGCTTGTGTGTAGATCCCTATGTAAGTCGATTCAACTGGATGTTTCCCGTCTAAACTGCATGCTCGCAAATCGTGTCCACATTACTTATAAAAATATTTTTTTCTATCTTGAACAATCTGCGAATCTTCTGCACACTCATCGACACGATACTTATAAATATGAAGGTCCACCGGAAGGAGGAAAATGGTTCCATGTCTGCGCGTGAGACCCATGTGGCTCGCATCAGGTCCATGTGCCGAATATCGAAACACCGGCGTCTCTACGTGAGTCAAAGCAGTGGTCCGTCGACTCTTGTTTACACATTTGTCTGATGCGCGAAGCACAGCTCTACTTCAGGCCGTCAGTACTTTTCAGCCGACACTGTTTCACGACCACCTATCAAAGTAGCCGCTGCAGTAGATCAGAAACAAGAGAGGCACGACACATCGGCCACTCAAGCGAACAGCCAGCGCCGTGCCGAATCGAACCATCCGCAATTTACCAAAGGCTTGACCGGAAGCACATCCGCGTCGTTGACAACCTCTACGCGAACAAAATGGACGTCGTGAGGTGCCACGGAGGCCGAGTAACTTCCGGTAAAATCACCCAGGTGGCCGCCACCATCCAGCAGATCGATTACGTGCACCACTCGGCCGGTCGGGATGCCCAGTCTCGCCAGATTCACGCTCACGGTAGCCTCGGATAGGTCGCCAGAATTGTGGAGAGCCACAGCGAGAGCGGGGCCCTCTGACAGGGGACCGGCCCAAACTTGCGCGTTGGGATTGTCAGGGCCGACAGACACCTGAGGAGTAATACACGGACGGCAGTTTCACATCGTTGACGCCAAGTATTAGTTACGCTGTGTGCTACACAGCTGGCTTGTCGTTCTACCAGACAGATGACCGGTGTGATTGCATCGTAAGTACAATTGAAAAGGGGGGGGGGGGGGGGGGGGGGGGGAACCAAAATGACTCACCAGAGTGCCCTGGACACCCAATGGATCCTGTACGTGAAACAAATATAGGTGAGTCAGTCTGGATGAGCTGCAACCATTAGTGGCCCTTTTACCTTCAAGCAACCTGCAACGCGCTGTACCTGGTTAACAGCGATGATGTCTTTGTTCATCAGGAGGTCAAGCGAGTGCTGCGAGATGTTACGGAGATCCGCCCCGATCAGCAGAGGCGACTTCATCAGCGCCCACAGCACAAAGTGCGTGCGCTCCTCCTCGGCGGTCAGGCCTGGGCCGTAGGCATTTGCGGGCACACCCACCTCCAGCATGTCGGGGTCGTTAAACCCGCCTGTCGCATTTAGGATAATATTCAATAGACACGTGAAATGCCTTTTTTAAAATCGAGTGCTGTTCAAGGTTGGTATAGCAACGATTGACACTGCGCACTCCTTACCCGGTCCAGCATAGGGCGCCCATCGGTTGTTCTCCTTTGTAATGTTGACGACAGAGGTCCACAGCGGCGCGATGTCGGGAGTGGTCCGCCAGCTGTTGGCGATGGGACGAGCCCAAGTCGCGGGGTCCTCCACACCCCATTCACACATACTGAAGAAGATAGGGCGGCCGGTGGCGTTGAGTGCCTCGCGCATGACGGGGTACTTCTCCTTCACGCCGGGACAGTCTCCGTCGCAGAAACAGTTGTCCTATGCCACACCGAACAACCAAAAATAGAAAAATCAGAGAAACCCACGAAAATGCTAAATACTGAACAGGTGCTCGGATGAGTAACTGTTTCTCGACGACGCAAACTAGGACTACTCGCACTTAGCGCCTGTGCGACACGGGTACGTCAGGAGCGGCGAGTCGACAAGTCGTCGAGGTCGATAACGAGACGGGCGAGTTTTGGGGTGCGTACATATTTGAGGAAGTCGACGCCCCATTCGGCGTATGTGGCAGCGTCGATGACTTCGTAGCCCCAGCTTCCGGGTCGACCCGCGCACGTCTTTTGCCCGGCGTCAGAATAGATGCCAAACTTAAGACCCTTCGAGTGGACGTAGTCGGCGAGCGCTTTGATGCCGGAGGGGAACTTTGCGGCGTCGTGGGTAATACTGCCGTTGGAAAGTCGCTCGCCGTGCCAGCAATCATCCACATTCACATACCTGTCGGCAGACAGTAGTGGCGGAATTCAAACGAAAATAAATGATTCCACGTGTCGACAAATTGTGCGGATAGTGAAGAGCGTAAAGTGCCGTGCAGAATCCCTGACTATGATTTGCGCGAGAGGGGGGCGCGTACGTGTAGCCGAGGTCCTTCAGCCCGAGGTCCACGATGAGGTCGGCAGCAGCGCGCACGGACTCCTCATCCACGTTGCATGCCAGTGTGTTCCAGCTGTGGAGGGAATGCAATTCGGCAGTTCGTCTCAGCCGAGCGCAAAACGTGGCATTGTTGATTTATGGATAGCGGTAAATTTGGAGACCTGAATGTTAGGAAACTTTCCGTATTTCCGAAATTTGAAATTTGAACCCTGCATTCTAAATAGCCCCTAATACCCGATGAAATCTCGTCACTATTGTTGCCTTGCTGCATTTCGCAGGACCTGAAAATGTTTCATTTGCAGTTAAATGTTGGACTGGGCATATGTGGTGTTTTGAAAGGAGGGCCAAATCACACAAAGCGGGGGGTTGCAGAAAACAGTCGGAAATTTAAAGGCAATCGCCTCACATACAGTGGAAGAAACATAGGAGAACAAGATACTCGAAATGGATCGCAAAAAAGCACAAAATTGCTCACGAAAAACAAATATGGCAAATTAAGGTGACGACTGGCGGATGGTTGAAGTAGCGTTCGGTCGCGCGATAAATAAGATGTGGACAGCTGCTGTATTTCTTCTTGAAAAAACAATTGTCAGGTAAAATACGACAGGCGTAATGGAAAACTATCATTAGAATGGTCGGATATATGTACGGGTTCGACAATTAGAAAAACAGCAACCGGGAAATAAAACTAGACGCCGATAAGATTTGCGTCCTAAGGAAAAAAAAACTATTATAGCGATTGAGTAGATTTCCATCATTAGCTGAACTTGAGATTTCTTTATTAGGTATCCATATAACAGAAGAAGAGATACATTAAAGGTCTTAGACCGAAGTATCCTAAAGAGAGGGGATTAGCCGGACAGCACCAGGGCAAAGCCGACGGGGGCACCGTTTCGTTTGTGACTGGGGGGGGCGGGTGAAGGGCGGATTGAAGCATACACTGGCTATGATTTCGCACCTGTTCCAGCCCATGGGTGGCGTGAGGCCAAGTCCGTTGTCTAGTCCGAGGGGGGAGTAGGGCTTCTTCGCGGAAAGGCCGAGACGCGCTTGTGCCCAAAGACCACTCTCCACCTCTACAGCCGGTGCGCCGCGGTTACGATGACGGCACTGGCAACAGTGAAGGGCGAGCGCTCCACCTGTCACCACCACAATAGCCAGCATTGCGAGGCCAAGCCAGCAGGTGAACGAAGAGGGGCGACGTCGACGGGACTGGGCGCCCTCGTTGGGCTTGACATCCCCGAAACCATCGCGCCTCGTTTCCTCCTTCAACAGCGGAGCCCGCGCTTCCTCATCGACTGCACCCTTCTGCATCTCGTCAACCAAGAGTGACGACCTGAAAAGAGGACGAGGATAGGGCACACTTAGGAAACTGGTGTACTCGGATGAGGTTTCCGTGTCTCGAAAACTGTGTACGTTAAGGTCGAAGAATAGTCACGATGGCCAGATATGCTGGACGCGGCAGCTCGCCTTTTGTCAGTGAGTCGGACGTAACGTGGACGCCGAGCAGTTTCGGCACAGTGAATAACTGGTTTAAGTAACAGACAAAACAAGACGCTTTATGTGCTTACGTGTGTCGTTGTGGAGTGCGGCGCGCAACACTTTGTACAGGTGTGCGCTCCGGAAAGGGTGGACGTGAAAGAAAGGGCGAGCGAGGAGCTCCGGAGCGACGCGAATTTCTGTGAAATGAACCGATGCGTCGCGCAGTTCGACAGCGGTTAACGTAGAGACAATGCACAAAAAATACTTGCCATCATTACGTGCCTCGCGAGTTCGAGGGGCAGGTGGCACAGTTTATCACGTAGTGGAGGAGTGGCGCGGCGAAGTGCTGCGTGGAAGTCTCTAGAACAGACTAGCCCTTCCCTTCCCGCCTCCCGCGACACCGCGTGATCGTGCTTTGTGCTCCTCGAAGATGGAGGATGGGTTTACCCGCACCATATCACTCTCCTCCGCTCGCTCGCTGGATTATTCTGGAGCTCTCCAGGAGATTCAGATAATTTGTTTTTTTCTATATTCGCTATCTTCGCGACGATTATTTCTGAGTCAAAACGTACCCGTACGGATCATCTGGCATCATGTAAAGAGGCAGCATCACTATGCGACGTTTTGAACGTTCAATCGCCTTGAACATTTTATTAAAACTGTTCGCGAACTTTTATTAAGGAATTGTCTATATCGATCCCGGGGATCTACATCCCCGGGATGGAGATCCCCCATGTACGGCACGTACGCCCTTGTGCATCCGACGTACGCGTACATGCATGCGATACAGGAGCGACCGCTGGCCCGGCCGGTTCTAGTCAGCGCACCGCCCATCGCCTCTGTAGTAGGAGTCAACACAGCGGATGCGCGCGCCCAGTCGCCTCGCGACGTTGCGTAGGTTGGCGTCTTGCATGTGTCCATCACAGATTTGCATAGATAGAGAAGCAACAAATGAGTGAAGCACCGTTGCTGCCGACGAAAGCATCTCCGCTCGCTCGCGGCATAGAGGCCGAGGCCGCCCGGACAACCCTTCTCCGTCCGTCAACGCCGAACCTGGCACCTTTCCGGACCTTTCCGGACCTACTTGACCTCTCCGGTGCCACCACGCTTGACATATGCCGGAAAGAGAGCCAGGAGTGGGCCAAGGCTTGTGGTTTGCGAGCCTGAAGCGGCAGTTGCTGGAGCTCTTGTCCGAGGCTGGCATTGTTAGACCGGTGAGTGGTCCCCTCCCACCCACACAGACATATCCTCCCTTTCCTCTCTTTTTGTCTCGCACACACACACACACACACACACACACACACACACACACACACACACACACACACACACACACACACACACACACACACACACACACACACACACACACCACGGCGTTCTTAAGTACCGCAAAAGCGTGCGCGCTAATTTTGGTCGGAAAACATGTACTAGCGACGTTTTCGACGCGGCACCAAACCGCCGTACGCCCTCGTTAACCCGTGGCCACCCCAGCCGCGATTGTGTAGCGCGAACACAGACATTGTCCTCCACAACCAGCAAACCTTCAACTCTTTCATAAACGCACTTGTTGCCGGTGGTGGGCGGTCAATTGGTGCTCATGCGGCTACAGGCGGGTCGTTCTTGCAGCACGGAACGGTAAGCATGCTACCGTCTCACCACTGTCTTGTCAACCACCACCGCCTACTCCGGCTTGAATACTGGAGCATCCACTTGC
>JAPMLY010000204.1:100000-125000 GCA_026401115.1 Tetraselmis chui | reverse complement strand
CCAAGTACACATGCCCGGCAGTGCTCGAACTCGCCCCTCGTAGTTCTCGGCGCATTCCATTGTGCGCGCAAAAGCATTGCCTATGATTCCAGGAGATTTGTCAATAGAATCGATGCATGCTTACATTTTCTACTTGCGAAGGTGCGAAATCTTGTCGGTATTTTGTGGAGAAGTGTATTGTTGACTGACAAAGCCGTCGTTTCCGGCAATATTAATCCCACCTTCACGACTCAGCACTTTCCGTGTAACTCAGCCGAGTTCGGTAGCAAGGTGGCGCTTCGAACGAGTGTGTTGAATTGCATCCCACGCCGAAGATGGATAACTAGCGACATGCAGCGAGCACGGTTAGCGTTGGGACAACGCCAGCTGGCGAACTGTTTACGCCGCTTCAGTGGTCACGCATCAACGTCGGATGATGTGGTACGGGAGGCCGCCCCCCGGACAACACGCGTAGCTTTGAACCGTCGTCGCCAGCAGCGAGCACTAACTTTGCAGCGATAGCACTGAGGTATGAGCGACTGCGCAGGGCGCCACGGCCGATTATTTCCGCTTCGAGCTGGTTCACACCTCTTCACTGTCGGGCGCTCGGGCTGGAGTGCTTCACACGCCCCACGGATCCAGTACCCCTCCCCCCGACGACTCGTCTCTCTCCCTTTATTCCCCTTTCCCAACTCGCCACACTATTTGACTCAAGCACTCATCCATGCTGCCCGTGCTGCCCATTTGTTGCGCAGTTGAGACGCCTGCGTTTGTGGCAGTCGGGACGAACGCCGCGCTGAAGGGCATCACCTCGCGACAGGTCGGCGTCGTACTCCTTTTTGCGGAGTTCTGTCGGAATATTTGCAGCGAGGGCGCTGACTGGAGTGCTGACGGGTGCGGTGTGTGCGACGGTGGTGTTGCTGACGCAGGCAGAGGAGGCGGGGCTAGATTTGATGTTCTGCAACACTTACCACCTGTTGCTGCAGCCGGGCGTGGAGGCGGTTGCTGCTGCTGGGGGGTTGCATAGCTTTATGGGCAGAAAGCGGCCCATCATCACAGACAGTGGCGGTTTCCAGGTGAATGGCTGTTTTTGTGGGTAAAACCAGGGCTTGCATTGCACGGACACACGCCCTGAAAGGCTCCGTATTGTATGTGTGTCTGTGTGTGTGTGTGTGTCTGTGTGTGTCTGTGTGCGTATGTGTGTGTATGTGTGTGTCTGATTAAGTGTGTGCGTGTGTACGTTTTTTTGACTATGTTTGTTTGTGTGTTCGCGCGCGCGAATGTGTGTGTATATGTGTGTGTTCGTGTGTGTGTGTGTGTGTGTGTGTGTGTGTGTGTGTGTGCATGATTTGTGTCAATGATTGTGTGCACCTATTAATTGTAGCGTATGATTTGTCTTTGTGTATGCTGAATTCAATGTCTGTGTCGATATGTCGATTTCTTCGACTGAATGGTGTTGGGGTGTAAGCAGCTGTGTGGAACTAATGGTACATGCCTATGGCTGGCTTTGCTCGTGTGCGTTAATGTCTCTTGTGGGGTTGATATTTGATTGGTTTTGCACGTGTGCGTGAGTATGTATGTGTATGTGTGTTTTGATGTGCGTGAGGGAGTGATGCATGTGTTTGTGATTTTTGCGTATCAAACAATGTACTTATTTCTCGCTGTTGTGTATGAGTGCTGTGCGCATGTGTCTTGCAAATTTATGGAACCCTGAATCGATGCGAAACGCGTGAGCGCGTGATGTTTATAGCTGTATGAATATTTTGTTGTGTTTGAGTGTGAAAGATGTCAGCGTTCAACCTGGGGCGAATGCATCGGCATACGCTCGCGGATGACTTTTCATATCAGTGCGTGTTTGAATGCAGGGATGAATGTGTCATTGTGTGAAGGTTCGGCATTGTTTGTGTGTATAAATATGTATTAGTGAAAGTAATCGCCTGTCTATGCGTGTGTGTGTGTGTGTGTGTGTGTGAGCGTGTGTGTGCGCGTGTCTAGTTCGTATTTTCGAATGAGTTTCTCTGTGTCTATGTGAGCATGTGGAACTTTTTGGTGTGCAGATTTTCAGCTTGGCATACGGGACGGTTTTTGACGAGGTGAGCACTGGCGATTAAGTGAATGAAAGGGTGAGTGTGTTTCTGTTTGTGGGCGGATTCCGAAGCTTCGGCATATAAGTATTGTCAAATGAAACTGCGGTGTTGTGCCAGATGCACTTGAAGCGGAAAACGCAGAGGAAGGGCAACGAGTCCCCTGCGGGTGGATGGGTGGAGAAGGTTACAGAGGAGGGGGTAACCTTTCGCAGCTACAGGTGCCTGGCACCCTGCCTCCCGCAACCGCCATGCACTACCCCCTACAATAAATTAAAGTTACTACGAAGCAGCGCTGATTGGCATCAGGGCTCATGTATGGTAGGGATGGGCGTCGAATATTGCTGACGCCGGAGTCATGTGTGGCTGCGCAGAAGCAATTGGGGTGCGTGCCCATGACCCCTTCAGTGTTTCACTAGAAGACGAAAGCACACACACACACAAAAACACACATTTTTTCAGAGAGACTCTCTCTCTCTCTCTCTCTCTCTCTCTCTCTCTCTCTCTCTCTCTCTCTCTCTCTCTCTCTCTCTCTCTCTCGCACACACTCAAACACACGAACATACACACACAAGAACAAGCACACACAGATTGTACACAAAGATCTCTATCGTACACGCACATACTTCCATGTTCACCCACATATGCACACACACGCACACATTTTTGGACGCAAAATATATCTTCCTCTCCCTTGCTTGCACCCCCCACCCCCTCCCCCCTCCATTCATACCTTCCGAACAGAGGAATGCGTATCCTGTATCCCTCTCCCCCGTTTTAGTATGTGGTGGCAGGACTACACATTGTATACTTGAATTGGTTTGCCACGTAGGGCAGACATCATTCTTCCGCTGGACGAGTTACCTCCTTACCACGTAGACCGCAGCAGGTTTGGTCACATTCCTCAAACACCCGCACGACCGTTTGGCCGTGACGTAATTTCATTGAATGTGTTTCATGTACCTGAACAACCCCACCAGCTCAAATGCTGATGCATTAAGATTGGGAGTAAGAAATGAAAAATATGAGTCTGACTAATCATTGAATTAGTACGTTCGGTAGAAACGTTCCTTGCTGTTGTTTCTGTGTCAGGATTGCCTCTCGTTAACATCCTGTCTTCTCAATTCAGAATTAAGTCGTTGACGACATGAACTGATCTTGTTGTGATGTATGCGCGAACCCGGTGCCCTTGCGCTCTTTTGGTTTGTCGATGCTCCGTTCCGTTTTGTTGCTGATACATATATGGATACATGTTTGGATAGTTTTATGCGTAAGTAGTCTCTTTGCAGGAAATTGGGGTAACAAGTAGAACGCAAAGGGGGCATGGGCAATGACGATGTTCATTTATAATGAAGATTCCAATGAATTGATTTCTTCTGTAGGTTAAGGCAAAGCGTGGAGATGTCCCACCGATGGATGGAGCGAAGGTGCGAAAGTGCACTCCTTCCACCCCCCACCCACATGTTTGTCCCTAAGTGCTACCACGCTACACATTTGAGCGGGAATGAGAGGGCGTGCGGCAGCCCTGTGCATCACTCTACCTTAGTCATGCACTTTAGGGCTGCCAGTTTTTGGGTTTCGTGGTGCATTTCAATGTAGAATACAGACAAAAGGAGTGCGTTCTTATTATTTCCGATCGGCTCCTCAAAATTCTGGAAGAATAGTTACGCCGAGTAGGAAATCAACGACGCACTTGCGGAAATTTATTTGAGGTCTGCTTTTTAATGACCTCTGATTTTGAGATGCCTCTGACCTGCTTGCGCCATGGTTGAGCTCACAGCCTGATGGCACACCTGGCGGACCGGCGACAACAGGTGAGTAACGCGATGCACACTATCCTGTCAACCCCCTTTCTCTACCCCCCCTTCCGCTGCTGTCAGCCCTCAGACCGGCGCCCGGGTTGGTGGATTGCGCACAGGCGATGTACGGAATTATTCACGGCGGTTCTGACTTAGGGTTGAGGAGGGAGAGCGCGGCGTTCATCAGCGCCCTCCCCTTTGACGGCTTTGCCCTTGGGGGGACGCTGGGCAAGGACAGGTCGTGTTCCTCCTTCCTCTGCTGCCCTTCTGACACACCACTCCGCCTCCTTCCACCCTCTGACACTCCACAACCCCGCCTACTGTCCTCAAACCCACTTCCCATCGTGCGTGGCAATGAAGGGACGAGATGGAGGCCATCTTAGCGCCCATTCTAGGGAGCCTACCGCCGGAGAAGCCTCGCCACGTGCTGGGTGGGTGATTTGCCTGCGAGTGTGACCCATAATAAGAGAGCGGGATGTCTGCACCTGCGCTGATGTTTGCCGTTTTCTTATTCTAAAGTGATTGATCGCCTCTGCGATCTTAAGAACAGATAGCCAACTCCTGTATTGATAACGAAATGCTATGTTTGCGACCAGTCAGATTAACTTATATTGCGTCGAGAGCGTTCGTATCGTTTCCGACGGCATCGTTTTGCTCGTGTGACCAGAAAGAATTGTGTTTTGGGGACGAGGGGCTTTAGCCGTTGCGAGTGTGGTATGAGTATGTGAAGAGAGAGCTCTCAACAGTGGCGCCCCATTTCATACAGGAATTGCAGATGATCAGAGTATGAAGACGCTAGCGGCAATGGGGGCGGACACGTTTGACAGCTGCTACCCCACACGGTAAATGATTGATGTGCGACCACCCGCGTGTGTGTGTGTGTGTATGTGTGTGTGTGTGTGTGTGTGTGTGTGTGTGTGTGTGTGTTTGTTACCTCGTGTGTGTATGTGTATGTGTGTGTGTGTGCTTGTGTGTATGTCTGGGTGCATGCACATATATGTGTGTGTGTATGTCTGGGTGTATATTTGTGTGTGTGTGCTTCCTTGTGAGTGTGTGCTTGCCTGTGAGTGTGTGTGTGTGTGTGTGTGTGTGTGAGAAGGAGCTAAGAGATTATTGTGTAATACGAGAGAGGGAATAGAGCGATCTGAGAGTTGTTCGGAGCCAACAGTAAATGGACGAGCAGTCAAAATAAAGAATCGACGAGCAATGGATGACTTACTGAGTAAAACAACACATGCATGTGCTGTGGGGTGGTTTGGATGGATTCGTGGATGTGTGCAGCAGTGTTTGAATTGGCGACTGGATGAAAGGGTGGATGGATGGGATGCAGAAGGAACGAATATGTTTTTTGTTGATAATGCTGAGTGAATATTTTGTGTGCTTCTATTTTCGTTACGCGTTTCGACTTTGCGTCTGTAGAGTCGCCCGCCACGGTTGCGCCTTCACTGCCAACGGTCGCCTGCGGGTGCTGGCCGCTGCGAACAAGGCGACCTTTGACGCGCCGCTGGACCCCTCCTGCGACTGCCCCACCTGCGCCTCTCACTCTGCCGGCTACTTGAATCATCTGATGAAGGCAAAGGAGCCGCTGGCGGCGGTGTTGCTCAGCCTGCACAACCTTCACTTTATGTGCGCGTCGATGCGAAGCATTCGGCGCGCCATCCTTGCGAATGAAATGTAGGTAATTGCAATCATCATCCGAGGCATCACAGCTTGTGAGTTTGGTCATCCACAACCTTATCAGCAGTGTGCTCACGAGGAGAATTAATTTGTGTCGAAGCAAATCATTGGTGAATACCACACGCGCGCACGCACGCACACACACACACACACACACACACACACACACACACACGCGCGCGCACACACACACACACACACACGCTCGCAACGTACTGTATGTCGTGCCTTGCATTTTAAACAACAAGGAAGTCCGCATGGGCATTTCGGGCGGTCAGGCAGACCATTCACGTCTTCTCTTTTTGCACATGTGCTCAATCACCATTGTTTCTAAACTTGAAAACTACCACGGGTACCTGCACGGACATGGCACGTCTCCATTATTTGCCGCTCATTGTGTTGTTCTTTTCAATTTTCTGTAAATATGTAAATCATAAGAATTAGGCCGAAAATCCTTATCCATCTCATCCGCAGTGGGCAATTATTTCGCTTGCACATTCCTGTCGTTAAAACTTTGTGTTCGAAACGCGCAGTTTTGTGGTCTGTCAGATGTGTTTAAGAGAGCTTAGAACCAAGCTAAATCCATGAGTGGGTATTAAAGAAGTCACCGAGATAGAATATTTGTGTATAGTATGAACATTGATGGAGGTGTGCATATCTGGCCGTATGGCCCAATGGATAAGGCGTGTGACTACGGATCACAAGATTCCAGGTTCGAGTCCTGGTATGGTCATTTTTCTTGCATTTGATAACTAAAATTTTTAACGACTTGATCGCTCCTCGAGCACTGGCTTCTGTGCCCCCTTTGTCCTCCCTCTTTGCTGGTGGATTCCACTGCTTTCTGTCATATTGAATTCATTGTAAAAGAGTTGACGGGGCGGTCCTGCTCTTCTTCCTTTCCCACATCCCATTTCGCTCTCGCGTATCTTCTCTGCTTCTTGCATCGCTATCGGTACGGATACTTTTTCTCGGGCCTAATATTGCAAGCGACTAGTATTGTACCTCGGTACCATCCATTCCGTGCACTACAGTACAAAGTACAATTCGCATTCACTGCTCGCGGGCTGGACAGACAATTGTGGACTTCATCACGATGACCGCTGCTATTTTGGAATCAGTGTTATCAGCGGCACCCGTGTCTGTCCCGACTCCTTCTGTGGCGCAAGTTAATCAAACCCGGCGACTGCATATTTTGTCGTCGGTAGAGGTCTGCGTACGCGCACTTACCTTTTACCTGGATCGTGGTCTGTATGGCCGGCGGTATGCTTGTGCCGGCAGTCCGAGTGGCGCCGGTTCGGGCGGATGACAGCGTTCCGGTGCTGCCACGTTTACCGTCGGTCAGCTCTGCAGCCGCGCCACGAGTGTCAGTGTCACAGCGATCGAAGTCACTACCACGCTACAACAGGCTAACATGCAAATCTACAACTGCTATTCTTCAAGAGCGCCCCACTGTGCGTCCTCAACCTTGCCGTTCCGGTAGCAAGGGAGCTCGCGTGTCAGCCAATTGTGATGTTTCGGAGTGTTGGCAAATCGTACTCTTGTCCTGTACCCGTACCATCATTTTCTACCTGTAGTACTGATGCAGTACTTATACTTCATATTTAGCCTGTACGGATTCCGCCCAGTACCAGTACAGGTACCTGGTGCCGGTCCGCGCTGGCTGAGATTTAAATAAGCCGACAAAATCTACGACTTAATTGTAAATTACAAAAACAAATGTTAACGTTTCTTTAGATTTTATAGTCACAAGTAGTATTATCGCTATTTTTAGTCATGTGCGTAAATGAATATGAAAATTCTCTGACATTTCTTTGAGAAAAGCAAAATGTTTTTTGGCAGGCGAGCTTTAAGCTCGCCGTGACTACCTCTGACTGTGCCCTTCCCCGTGCTCCACCTTTCAGCAGAATCGATTGGCCAGGACTCCCGCACGGGTGGCAGTCCCGCGACAGGAGGCTCCTCCAGCCGATGGAGGGCTTCCACGACGGTATGACCAACGCGCGTTAGAACAGTGGTGTGCACAGCGACCACATGAGATGAACCGCCGCTGGGCTAATTTCTTGCGCATCACTGTGCCATTCATGGCAAGAGGTGAGTGCCGCCTCCGCCCTATAATATCAATTGTAAACAAAACACTTTACATATGGTCGCTACAAACCCTATTATGATATGAACCCTATTTCCTGACCTATGTATGTGGGCCGGCAGTGGGTGCCTCTTTCAGTCTCGGCGCCATCGAGAGGGAGGAGGTGACTCTGGCGCGCGAGCTCTGCCGCACGCTGTCTCAATTGGGCCCCACGTTTGTGAAGCTGGGCCAGCTGTTGTCAAGCCGGCCCGACCTGTTGTCGCCGGGTGTCGCCGCGGAGCTGAGCCGACTACAGAGCGACGTCGAGCCATTCAGCGACGCCGCTGCCATGAAGGTCCGCGCCGTATCAAACCCATCCAAACCGCAACCATGACTGCGCACGAACTTCCTCTCATCTGCGATTGTGCCGGCAGGCGCTCGAGGCGGAGCTCGGTCGCCCCATCGACGACGTCTTTGACGAGCTGGACAGCTGTAACGTCGCTGCAGCGTCTCTTTCACAGGTATCGCGTTAACTATACTACAGCTTTTATGTAAATAGTACCGGTCCTCAGTACCGACACGTTTTTTTCTTGGCGCGGCGGGTGACAGGTGTACAGCGGAAGGCTGAGGTCGGGGGAGGTCGTGGCGGTGAAAGTGCAGCGGCCGGACGCGCTGTCCATCGTCGCGCAGGACCTTGTCATTCTGAAGCGGGGGCTGGAGTACTACAAGGGGAGTATTCTGGCGCTCTGGCGCGACATGGGCATCGCCTGTGAGTGCGACGCGGAATTGAGGCAGCCAATGAAAGTGCTATTTATGACTTAGCATTTCGTATCCTGAATCCACATCGATGAATCGGCGGCGCTTCCTATGTTTCCTATACTTGATAATAGCAAAATCTATAAAAATCAATATGACTTTTTACAAGGAAAGGTTACTCAGATGCTTTGATGCCTATATTTTCTATAAGTACGAGTAGCAAAATCAATGAAATCACTGTGGGTTTGATGGAATGCTATTACCTAATTAGAGAGTTGCTATTCTGTCATTTTAAAGAGATTCTCAAGAAAGTAATGGTATACGTTACGTTTTGAAAACAAGTACAAGTTTTGAGTTTGCAATTACTCAAAACACTCGCCTCACGGGGGGGGTGTGTTAGCTGCGGAAAATACATTGTCGTCGGCGTCCATTTTGTTATTAGCATTTGACATCGACAGGTAGTATCGGAGTGTCTTTCAGTTTGTTAATCACTCGCAAATCAATTGTCACTGGATTTGATGATTTTCATGAATACATATCATTGGATATTTAAGTGCAGGAATTATAACTCAACATAGAGAAGATTTTTATCTTAGATTTTATTAAACATTTTTTTATTTATTTTTTTGCATGGACACCTGCAAGTCAGCCCCATTAATGTAAATGCCCTTGGCGACTGCTCGTCCTGCCCGGGGTGTGATCTGAGTAAATGCGAATGTATTGTAAATACAGCGACATCGTAAGAGCGTCATTCCTTCTCACACCTTGGCCCTTGATTTATGTATTGACCTTAATCACCAAGTATCGCTGCTATCGATTGTACCGACTTTTTCAAAATGCCTGCGCTGTTTATCTATCGGACTTGATGTATACCTACATCTTCTATCTTGCAATCAAACATGCGATTTATTTCAACTGTACTACTTACAATCTCAAGTTTTAACTATTTAAAGAAAAATTGATAGATAACTCTTAGTTACAAAACGATTACTTTACCACAACATACATTAACAAAACATTTTTGTGTATGCTGAACTGAGTTTATTCCAATTATCAATATTCTTTTTTTGATAACGCTAACCTCCCTTCCCCCCTCACCTCCCCACCCAGCCTCTTCTCTAAGCAGCGGTGCTGAGCTGGACGAGCTGCTAGACACCTGGGCGGGCGGGTTTTACTCGGAGCTCGACTTTTCTCTGGAAGGGCACCGACAGGCGGCCTTCCGAGACGCGCTCATGGGGGCTGTGCCGCACTGCCACGTCCCCGCGGTGCACGCCTCCCTCTGCACGCGCCGCCTGCTGGTCAGCGAGTGGGTGAGCGGGACAAAGATCACGGCTTGCAGCCCAAACGAGGTCGCCCACCTGACTGGCGTCGCGGCGCGGTGCTTCTGCTTCCAACTGTTAGAGTTGGGCCAGTTTCACGGCGACCCGCACGCAGGTTAGCAACCTCCCTCCAAATATACATTTTTTTGTAAATATGAATAAAGTGAGAGTGTGATAATTGAATGATCGTTGGGGATTATGAATAATGGCATGACCTGAGGGGCGCCCTGTTGACATCCTTCCCTTCCTATGTGTTCTTGTGTCTTTAGTTGAATCTGTTTGTGAAACAAGTGGGAATAGAAGCTGTGTCTTTACAGATTGCATATGAAAGATATGAGGCAGTGGGTAGGATACTGATTAATCATAAAGAGGGTTCAGCGGCAGAAAGTCATTCGAAAGTTGAGGTTTGCGTGAATGTTTGATTTTAATTGACAAATGATAAAGAGGTCAATGTTGTGCGAGTGAAGGACGCGCAGTCGTGTTCTGTGATGTGCTTATGTCTAAATTGAACAATTAAAGTATTAACGACTAATTGTGAAGAAAATGTTGGTCTTTCAAAGTATACATGTGTCAATGTCCTACTTTGATAAGAGATATTAACCGTAAAGCCCAATGACCGGTCTCTTCCACGAATGCAACATCAGCGAATGCAAGTAAACTCGAAACTTAATGTTTAGTGCCCCTCGGGTGTGGTCGGCATTTTCGCATGTATGAGATGTTGTCGTTGAGCTACCCGGTCTCTGGGCAGGCAACATGCTGCGGCTGGAGGGGGAGGGGGGCGGCCCACCTCGCCTCTGCCTCATCGACTTTGGCCTCGTCGCGGAGGTCCCGGCAGAGGCGCGTGCGGCGCTGGCGAGTGGGATGGTGCACCTGACGGAATGCAATTGGCCGCGATGGATCGACACACTGGTGGAGCTGGATGTCCTGGATGAGGCCACACTGGACAGGCAACCCCCAACCTTCACACGCACCCATGCACATACACACACACACTCACTCAATCACACACACACTCACACACTCACAAGTTAAATTGTTACTACAGTGATGCGCAAGTGAGAGGAAGCATGACAATATCCCCCGTCTTCTCCCTAAACCGCGATCACATCCGCACATGAACAGACACGGGCCACAATGTGCAAGTGCATACACATGGGTGTGCTCATGTGCACTTGTATATGGCAAAACTCTCTCTCTCTCTCTCTCTCTAATACACACACACACACACACTGTTTCCCTCACATGTTATGTCATATCTGGCTTGAGATGTATGTTCGAAGTGGATTGGAGAGTGAACTGACATGAGGGATGACGATCAACGGTTGCAGGCCGCGCGTTGAGGCGCTGTCTGATCGAATGCTGAGGCCCTTTGTGACGGGCGGCAGCGCTGCCAAAATCGCGGAGCGCCTCGACACAGCGCAGCTGTTAGCCGACTTATCGGAGAGCGCTGACATTCGAGTGCGGACGCCGCCCTACTTCGCACTCCTCTCCCGCGCGGTCAGCATTCTGGAGGGCGTCGCGCTTGCGGTGGACCCCACCTTCAGCCTCCTCAGCGCCGCGGCGCCCTTGGCCGCACAGTGGCTCCTCTCGACGGAGCAACGCAGCGACGGTCGCGGTCCCGACAGCGGCCGTCGCGCTGAGACAGCGGCGGAGGTGCTCCTCGTCACCTCGCTCACATCGCCGCCCACCCCCGAGCGCGCGCAGCTCGCTACTTGGGTGCTCACCTCCGACTCCCGCTCCGCCCGTGCCACTCTGCTCCGAGTGCTGCGCGCCGCTGAACCGCCGAAGGAAGGGCGCCAGCCTCTCGGTGCGCTGCCCTACTCGCCCCAGTCGCTGCCTAGCCCATTCCCGTCTGTTCGTCGTCTGTGCAAAGACTGTTTTATCAAAGGGGAGGCAAGGTCAGGTGTGAACATGCCAAGAGAAAAAGATAGGAAACCTATGTGGGCGTTGTCGTACCGATTGGCTGGTGCCCATCCCCGTCCCGACTCTTCCTCTTCAATTAGGCCATAACACACTCTCTCTCATTCCCTCTCTATGTGTGTGTATGTGCATGTAACTGTGTCTTTGTCTATACCATTTCACCTCACTGTTGTATGTGTATGTGTTTGTGTGTGTGCGGGTGGGTGGGTATGGGTGTGTGTGCGACTCTGTGTGTCAGTACCGTTTGATCTCACTGGTGTTTGTGTTTGTGTGTCTGTGTGTATATGTATGTGTGTGTGCGTGTGTGTGTGTGTATGTGTGACTGTGTGGGTCTATACCGTTTGATCTCACTGGTGTGTGTGTGTGTGTTTGTATGGATGTGCGTGTGGGTGTGGGTGTGTGTGCGTATGTGTGTGTGTGTGTGTGTGTGTCTAACTGTGTGTGTCAATACCGTTTGATCCGACTGGTGTGTGTGTGTGTGTGTGTGTGTTTTTGGCACACATGAGCAGAGCCCTCCCTGACTGCCCCGTTGCGACTTTTGGAGCTGGCGAAGTTGGCGACTAGTATGGAGCAGGGCACTCGGGGCTCTGATGATGGGCACCCCTGTCCGGAGGTGCACCGTGCTTTCCGTTTCCTGCTGCAGTCCTCCACCCCGCAGGTTGCCTTCCCTCTCCGTTCCTCCCTCTCACAGTCTCACCCCTCTTTTGTGCTTGGCGTGTGGCGTCAAGTGTGCTCAGAAGCACTGCGCAGTGAAGTGCGGAGTGTGGAATCGAATGAACTTCTTTGAGAGTGTGTTTTCATGTACCCGTACAAGTACCATACCTGCGAGAAAATGATAATCGATGAATGTATTGACGAAAATATTTATGTTCGTTAAATACTGCTTGCCAGTGATGACCGCATAATTCATAAATAGCGGCTACGTAAATAGCATGTCCCTTAATTAATCACGAAAGCGGATTATGATATTGTTAGTTAAGCGCATCATCGTATATAAAAACTTCTTACAAGAAAAAACAGGGGAGGCCACCAAGCAAAGAGAAGAAAGGAGGAAAAAACCTGAGCCCGAGGAACAGGAAGGCATGCCACAGCATCATGGTATACAGCATCACAGTATATCAACGCCGTATGCCAGTAGCGCTCATATGCTTTAAATGTATATATGACAGGGATCTCTTATATGTTTTGAGCATATGCTCTGTACGAGATTTATGAAGCTTATTAGAATCAATTGTAGAATATGAAACATTCAGGATCGCTTTACGCCGGTTTATTTTCATTATTCCCCAAACGTCCCCCGCCGGTCATATTCGCCCTCAAGGTACCCGTACATTTTCAATTTTCATCGACACAAATACCGTAGTAACCCCGCAGCAGAGCTGTTTTCCTGGAAATCTTTTTTCCCACCATTTCAAGGATTTTAGCTGTCAGTTCATTTAGTCGACCTCCGTCTGGCTGCCGGCTCTCTAAATCCGTAGACGGTTTTGGTGTTTTGGGTTAAGGGCTCTGGGGAAGGAGGCTAAATATGTTGTTGTCCAGCTGTTGCGGGTGTCGGAGTATTCGAACGAGAAAATATTGAGCTATGTTGCCGGTTTCGGAGTATTCGAACGAGAAAATATTGAGGTAATAATATAGACGACTGACCCTCTAGCACTCCACCCCCCCCCCCCCCTTCACCCTCATTTTCTAAACGAAGGTGAAGGAGCAGGTCGTGACGCAGGCGGCCCGCGCGGCGGACTTGTGCTCCCGCTACATAATGCAAGGCGTGGACGTCCCGACAGCGGAGATGCCGACCTTCATCGGAACTCTACCAAACGTTCTGCAGGGCGCAGGCCAATTCGCTCTCGATGCCGTGTTTCCTCCGCTGGATCCACTCGAGACGGAACAGGCGCGCCGCAGCGGTCCCGCCTTTGTTATTGATATCGCTGTTATTTTAGAAATACGCGCAAGAAGCTATGAATTTAATTATTCTCTAACTGTTCGCGCGAATACGCAGGCACGAGCGCTCGTGGTGGTGGCCGTCAACACACTCGGCGTGCGCGACATGGAGGAGCTACAGGACCTGCTCGTGGTAGGTTCCAATTCTTCCCAGTTAAGTCTGTCGAATTTTTTTGCGGCGCTGCCGATTGCCGGACGCTCCGATAATGATCAGTTGTTCGTCCGTCGGCTGTGTTGGATGCACAGCCGTGGGCGATGCTGAAGGGGCTACGGGACGGGACGCCCGTGCAACACCTCCAGCGGTTGATGGACACGGCGGTGGTTGGGCACCCCACCTCCGCGAGCGTGTTTCAAGACGTCTTCGCACGAATGAGCGACACTTACGTCTCCAGGCTGCGACTGTAGTTAGGCATCAAACGAGCGTGTGCACGACTACGTATCGCTCGCCTGTCGCGGCATTCATAGCGCCCACCTACTAGTCGGTTCGTTATCATAAAAGTTTAAAAGTTCAGTGTTGGTAGAAACAGGTCGTAAGATAGGCTCTTACTATCACGACTACGTGGATTCACACGTTCCATCTCGGAAACGAGATTTGCTTTCCTGGCTGTAAATTTGGATTTACTACTAGCATGCAGTAGTGATCGTCGACCGATATAGAAATCTGTTGTGTTCGATTTTAGAGCGCGGACGAGCGCTCGGTTTGGTGGGGCCATTCCTGCTACAGCACACGCACCTCTTCGGCACCTCAATGTCGCGGCCTCCACTTGCCGCAATAATATTAAGACCCAGCAGCACGCATGCACAGTATTTTATGGATTAGGAAACGTCACCTGAGCTGTATATGCAATTAACAGGTGCCGCTGTTTGTAATCCAATTTTCGAATTTGCGTCATGTAGCAAAAAATATACATTGAATCAGTTTCTCCATCTTAAGGATGAAATGAGGTAGTAGGTCTGCAAATGAACAAGCGCAGTATTTCCTGCTCCATTGGCTCGAGTGATATTTGCTACGCAGCGTACTTCATTCAGATTGCCAATATTGGTCACAACGCCCGTGCGCATCACTCGCTAATGGATTGTGAGGGGGTATTGATTCAGAACTTCCCTACACACACTAATCCCATACCATGTTTCGTTGATTCTACCAAGTTTGCATTGCACCTACTCGTGATGATGACATACGCCGCCGCAGACGGTGTTATTGATTAATGGCGCCATCAGCAAAGGCACCGAAGTCGTCTCTTGCGACATACTGTTCGTGGGGGTTATAAGAAGGGGGTTGCTGTGATATGGCATTACATGCAGCGCCAACACATCGCTGCTGTTAACGCGCCGACTTGCCATCATCACCGACACTATCACTATTAGGTCCAAAAAGTTCCATCTGAAATTATTCTCGGCTCTTTACTGGACGGACCGTTTATTGTTGTATCACATCTGTCCGACCAACGCATCATACACTTACAGACGCCGTTGGAGTAACGCGGCTGTTTTCGACCGCTGTCGATTACTCGATTGGCGGTGCCGCCCCTCCCTCACGCGCTTCCCTGCTGTCGCCAAGTCACCTCACCCGTGCGAGCCAAAGGGGAGGTCGCTACCTGTGGGACGGGCCGGGAGGAGGGCAGCGGACCGGGGCCGTCGTTTTTACGGCCCAACACCGCGCCAAGTACACCGCCAATGACGGCTGTGACGGGAAGCACGACGGCACCGAGCACGCGCTTCCGGGGCCGCCTCTGAAAAGAAAGCAGAGGAATGGGAGAGAAAAAGAGACTGCCGTCAGCGAAAACGCTTCCAGTGTATTAACGTAACCGTGTATTTCAAAAGACACGACTACAAAGGCGAGCAGCCTGTGCTTGTTAAAAGTATGTTAGAGAGTGTGATCAAACCGGAAATGAAAGGCATAGCGATCTAGCGAATCGACAAGTCAAAACATGTTTCCAAAAATAAGAGCACTGCAACTATTCCAAGGAGGGGAAAACCAACCGTTGCCTTTGAAAATACTTTATCAATTAATAAAATTTGAACAAGCAAATTTACAGAAAAACCATGATCTTCATGTCCCATTAAACCTCCCTAAACTGACACTAAATGTTGGGTTGACAAAATGGAAGACTGTCACAATAGGTAAGAGCGCTAATAGTATTATGTGCAGCACCACCCAATTTAAATGCGAGTCCATGTCACCGAGGCAGCAGTCGTCGATTCGACAAAGAAGTCAGACAGGGTTCGAGAACCCGAAACCCACAGTAGTTCCATAACTTTCTTGTACTCCGCGATTATTTCGTAGCAACCTCTTTGACATTTCGGGGTTTACACCTTTCCTCATCCTTAGGGCTCAGAAATCGAACCGTCACATGATTTGCAGCACCAGCAAAACTGCACACGTATGAATTCGATCACGGTGTTAACTTCTTTGTTCAAGGATACATTCCCGCCCAAAGCAATAAAGTTCGGCTCGTCGCAAGGACATGCACGTAAGTTCCTGATACTGTTTTTGATCCATATTGTAGCACCAGTACTACGGACTCGACCATCCAAATGATACACTGTAGCACTGCTACTAATCAAAACAACTCGCCTGCAGTCCGAGTAAGGTAGCACTGCGGTACGTGAAGGGTCTCCGGGGCAACCCACCGTCGCGAGCGCCAAGTCGGCACACTTGGCCTCCATATGTTGCAGTTGCGCAGCCATTTCCGACGCCTGCTCCGTCTTCTCAGCCGCCTTGCGCTCGAGCTGCTCGCGCTCGGCTTTCAGCGCCTCTGCCTCACAGCTGCTGTCCTTCCTTTCGCGCAGCGACTTTGTGAGGTCGATCTCCAGTTGGGTGCGCCTGCAGAGTGCGTTGCCGGTCGAGGCAGTTGGTTGAGAGGGGTGCGAAGAGGCGTTTAGATACACGAGTTTAGTAGATAGGGGTGGATGGAACATATAAGAGGGGAATAACGAGGTGGACCTCGGAAAAATAAGTGGGGAAAGAGAAGAGGGGGGGGCGTTCCGAAACTGGAACAAAATAATGAAATATATTGGGAAAAAGGATGAACAGAGATATCAACTTGGAAAACGAGGAGAGAACGGGGTACAGGGAAGAAGGCGGCGATATGAGGACGCACAATTGAAAAAAGAAGGATAGAAGATGAACAGAACGTGGCACAAGCGAGAGAAAGTAACTAAAAACGCTGGGGAATGAAAAATAATTCAAACAGGAATTATACAAAAGCTGCGTATATATTAATGGACAGGCGGGGAAAAGACTATGAGGTAGGATGTGGTGATAGGCAGCATGAGCCAGGAGCAGGGGGCAGCTGCGGTCGCACCTCTCGGACACACTGTTCAGCTGCTGAATCCAGCTCTGCTCGCGCCCCTTGAGCACCTCGATGCACAGATCCTTGGCGCGCAGCTGGTCCTGCAGCTTGGCGATCAGCTCCCTCCGGTTCATCCCACGGTGGGTCTCCAGCCCAGCACTCAGCGCGCTCGCCATCGCCACCTCATCCTCCTCAATCACAGACTCGCTGCTGTCCCCGTCGTACCCGATGCTCCCCAGGCTGGGCAGCTCCCCACTCGCGATCTTGGCCTCCATCGCCCTCACCCTCTCCACCAGCTGCGCCTCGTTCCGCCTGCTCGTCGCCAGCTCACTCCCGCGCAGCTCCACCATCGCCTCCAGCGCGCGCATCTTGCACTCCTGCTCCTGCTGACACGCGTCCTGAATCTGGTGCGCCTGCGTCACGTTGTCCTGCCGCATGCTCGCCAGCTCCTCGTCCCTCTGCCGCATCACCGCCTCCATCTCCATCACCAACTGCTCCATCATCTCTTCCAACCGCAGCCGCTCTGCCTCCACATGCATCGCGCGCTCACTCATGTCCAACAGCACCTGCTCACCCCCACAATCACACACGCCCCGACTGAGCCCCGCATACAACCCACACCCCCAACCCTCCCAACAAGATAAAGAGGAAAAACGTGCCACCTTGTTGGTGACGTCGCGGGTTGTACTAGAGATGTCGATGGTGGACCTCAGGTGTGCGCCCTCAAACTGGAGTGCCAGTGCCTGCACATCCGCACATATGAAGACGGCAAGGTCAGGTACACGAATGGAATCAAGGGTGAGTTAATGAACGGTGACAAGGCTGCAAGGGAGTCCCGATGAGTAGATGTAGTGAGCGAGCGAAGGTGAAGTAGGGTGAAGGAGAGGGAGAGATTGTGTGTGTGTGTGTGTGTGTTTGTGTGTGTGTGTGTGTGTGTGTTTGTGTGTGTGTGTGTGCGTGAGAGAGAGAGAGAGAGAGAGTGCGCGAGAGAGCGAGAGAGAGATGTCGAAGGTTTATCAATATATCTCCGCCGTAGTGCTGATTTAACGCAGGGAAGATAACCCCCAACGGAGCTAATAAATGATATGCGTCCGTCAAGCTATCAAATGTGCGGATCGGCGGGATGATAAAGATTGAATGTGCCACTGTAAGTTATACTCTCATGATGATATTGTTCGCACAACTACTAGCAGACGAGTTATATCACCATAAGCACGGTGACACTGAAAATAATACACAAACATGTATAACATAGGTATAATTTTTATGATTCCCCCATTACATACCACACATGAAGCCGTCGGAATTTCTTCATGTTTGGACAGTGAGACAGATAAGAAGGCAGGGCATTCATTTCTTTACATTATTTTTTCGCTTGAGGTTTGAGGGGGGATTCGATAGAGATAGGGAGCAGTCACCTTTGTGCGCCATTCTGTGGCTTCTTTGTCCTTCTCATCCACCTCCTCCCGCAGCGCGGTCAGTTCCCTCTGCTGCCCCGCGAAATGCTGCTTCACCTCCGCCAACTCGCCGCTCATCCGTTCAATCTGAGCCGCTTGGCTGCTGATCTTGGCGCGCTGTCCCTCTGACGCCTGGCTGTACTGACTGAGCTCTTCATTCGCCTCCTTCAGCTGCCCCTGCCATGCCCCACCCATCACCACCATTCCCATTCACATTAAAATAAACAACAACACAAAATTCCACCACAAAAAAAGAATCTTCAAGCATTAAACCCCCCCCCCCCCCCCCGCTCTCACCGCCAGTTCGTTGTATACCCGCTCCGGGATCAGGCCCCGTGGGGTGGAGAGCTCACGGCGGGGGGTGGGAATGCTGGACCTCGTTCCCGGCGTGCGCTGTGCGGGTGAGGGGGAGTAACGCTTACTCGTCGGTGTCCTCTCTGCCACCCCCCTCTCACGCCCACCTGCCTCGACCGAATCCCCACGCGAGTAGCTCCTGCGCACAAAGCAGAGCAAAGCATTTCCCGCTTCAGCGTACCCAGCAGCCATACCTCCCATGATACACCAAGTCATTTCTGTGAGCAAATAACAATTTGTAATCAAAACAATATATTCTATACTTGACGGAAAGAGAAAGTCGTCGCCTCTCACCAGTGCCTACTGTCGACACTCCTCCTGCTGGACACGGAGCCCGTTGGCTCGGCGCCGGAGCGGGTGGGGGTGGCGCCGTATGTGCGTGCGGATACGGGTGAGCTCATGTTGTTGGTGGAGGCGCGGATGCCTTGGAGGCGGAAGGGCCCGCGCGACGCGGACGACGAGCGGGGAGAGAGCGACGGCGACGGTGCGGGTAGCTTCTTCATCTCGCCCAGCGGAAGCTGAAGCGATGCCCGTAAATGCCGCGGAGGCGATCCAACCTAGCAGCCGTGATGATCCGACGGTGGGGGACGGCGATTTAGGAAGTTGGGGTTGTAAAGCACGGAGTTTGACAGTGTGCCGTTGGACAGCAGTTGGAAAGATACATACTAGACATCTGAGTGGGTGTCTCCGACGTGGATGATAAAAACGACATTTACGGGAGGGGCTCCACCTTTTTCGTGGGTGAGCCCGCAGGCGGAGCGGGCGTATCGGTTGTCATGGCGCTCCCGCTCTCTGCGATGAGCGGCGCTGTGGTCCGTTAATAAGGGGGTCGACGGCAAGCACCGATGGTATCGTTGTTATGTCATTATATATGGTTTGACCGTAGTTTATTTAGGGTGAGTCACGTGAGATAATCGCGTCGTCCGTACGGCACGGCCACGCGAAGTGATACAGCCAACGGACGACACTGCTTGCGTGCCCCTGACTCTACGTTAACTTTAGCAGCCTGCCCATGTTGCTAGAGAATGTCAACGATCATGCGTGAAAGTGCGAAACTTTATTAATATTGTTGGTTACGCTCCAGTGACGCCGGCCTGCCGTTTTAATAAATCAATTGAGACGAGAACACAGAGCAACAACAGTAGATGGATAGTAGGCACCTGACCAACTCGGATATCAGCACGCACAATTCTCGCGTCCAGATGCTGGTGCTAATGATGGAACGAGGTCAAGGGGGATTCGGCGATGTGCAGAACGAACACAGAGAGTGCCAGACTTGGACACCTGCATCACGCTGAAAATGACCGGTACCGCTCGTTGGCGAGTCTGTAACTACCAAGAACGTCAATGTACAAGTGATTATGTACATGCACAGGCAGGTGTGCGTGATGGTTGTGAGGCGGTGGCGGTCGCCAACCCGCAACGGGCGGCAGTACGGACTCGTACCGTTGCCCTTGCTTACCCTTGGTGTGGTCTCGTGAGGGGCACAACTTCAGGTGAGCGCTTGGATACACCGCGCGACAGCTGTGCGCGAGAAGCACCACCGATGCTGGAGTCAGACTACCGCCTCGTCTGCGGGCTGTATGTCCGGGTAGTGCGGCGTTTGTATTTGCGGACATACTGTGCATAGGAAGTTCTGCTTGAGTGGACTGCGCTGGCAGGACGTCGGGTCGTTAGAGAATATAACAGTCATCGTCGGCAATATAAACGTCATCACTCGCTGGCCGATCAGTACGGGTACTGCATAGTCAGAAAATTAAAAAAATCGTTTACAACAACGGACCGGCTGCGGTCTCTCGGCCGCCCTGCACACGACTACAACCATCTAGAGGAAAGATTACGTGGTAGGGTTGGACCGGTGCTCTTCGATACGACCAGGTTACCTTCAATGGCATTACTAAATTCAGATTTGTGCCGCGGTTCTTGAGTAAGCCTCCGCATCAAACATCGATGTATTCATGCTGGGATCATGCTGCATCAATGCGTCCATCAATTATAGTGCCCTATTTAATCAATGCATCCATGAATTAGTGCCCGCCTATTATATCAATGCGTCCACGGAAGAGTGCCCAATCAATGTGCCGGTGAATTACTGTCCTATTCAATCGTTGTATCCATGAATTGATGCCCTAATCAATCAATGCATCCATTAATTATTAGTGGCGCATTTAATCGATGTACAACGAATTACATGTACAATTCCGAGACATCGGTCGCATCGATGCATCCCATTATTCGATTTTTTGAATAAGATTACTTAAGATATCAATAGCAATATCGTCTTGCTAAATTATAGACACGGCTACCATCCGGTAATAATCCGGCTCATCATTTGATTGAAATTGTATGTGTGAGGAAGCCGATGTTGATGCATCAATGCATTAGTCCCGCATGAGCCGCATCAATGCATCCAAGAAACAGTGCCCTACTTAATCGATGCGTTCATTAAGATGTGGCATGTGTAATCAATGCGACCATGAGTTAGGGCCCCATTTAGTAATCGATGCATCCAAATTTCTTAGGAGGCGGAGGCTCATTGCACTTGTTGCTTGATCTTTATTCTTCTAGGATGATGCGGAGGCATATTCGTGAGGGGTTATAACAATTCGTAGTAATTTGAACCGCCCCCGGCCTATTAAGCAGTAATGATAGATAGACACCGTCTTAAGAAATAACGAGAAGAATCAACTCCGCTTGTCTAAAATGTAGATCAATACTACGTCGCTAGTCTCCACGATGCGCGGATTGCTCCCGCCACTCGGGGGTGCTGACAAACCAACGCTAGCCAACATGTGCGTGTCGAAACGGACCAACACTACCTATGCTCCTATGCGGCTCCAATCGTGTCCAAGCTTCGGGGAAAAGGCATGCGAACCCCCTTCTCCCCCCCCCCGCGCTCAAGCGACAACCCCAATCATATTTAAACTTCTCGTCCGAGACACTTGTTGCTCTTGCCGACGCAGCGTTCCACCTAGCTTGGGCTTTCTCTCCCCTCTATTCGGGAGCGGGGAAGGAAAGGAAGGCCTTATCCTCAATTCCTCATATGGTATCCGGATGGCGCTCCTGCATCCACCCTAACTTTTTTTTTTGGATGTAAATAATTACAGAGGGCTAATGTCTGCTCTACTAGAAGTCCTTATATACATGACATGCACTATTGTGCCTAATGCACAATAGTACTAGCGAGTCCTTAGATAGCTGACAACTCTAGCGACTCGATCGCTTCCTTCGTCTCGACACCATCCGTCACCCAAGGTTGGTTATCATCACACCGAAAGTTACCATGTCTCCTCCACCGCCCAACCTCCGACCTCGGCTTCGGCCTCCCCTCCCTCAAAGCCCACGCCGCACAACTCACCGTCTGCCACCTACACAAAATCATGAACACCCCCGGATACGGAGGCCACATGGCAAGAACACACATACGCACCATCTCCACCACATACACCGACTGGCCATCATAATCCATCATGACATGCAACACCTCCCCACCCACACTCGGATGCCTTGTACGAGCCCAACACAACGCAGGCACCATGTTCAACCTCATCCCCCCCCTCTCCCTCACCAACCCCATCGCCTCGACACTCCGCACCCACTTCACCCACCATGACAACACCCTCCTCGCCTCACTTTGCGACAAAGCCACCCACATCACCGACCCCCACACTGACAAACAAGCATACTGCGATTTCACACCCCGCCCAACACACACAACCCCCCTTCCCCGTCTCAAAGCCCTTTGGCAACACAACATCACCACTTGGTCACAAGTCCTCCTCCGCGCCACCGACACCTACATCATCCTCCAATCCTGCAAATCCAGATCCACACTCGCGGGGTCCACCACCTCCCTCTCAGTCCCCGTCCGCCTTCTCGCTGCAGTCCTCACCGAGCCCCTTGATAACATACACAACCGACTGCCCAGTACCCATCTCACCACCAAGTACGCATCCTCCCCCACCACCATCCACCCCTCCTGGATCTCTCTCTTAATCCCCCACCTGCCCCGCTCCCCCACGACCCTCCCAACCGGCATCCGACACACCACGCACCGAAACCCCCCCTCTCTTGGCCCCCACCACGCACATCGAGAAGGAATACCTCTCACCCTCAAACCACCACTACCCTTCTTGCTACGTCACACGCATACTGTCCAAACACAAGACACAGAATACTGCCAAACGTAATATATGGTGGAATGGGCCCCGGAACACCTTACGGAATGGGAAATACAGCTCCAACTCGACGACGGCTTCCGCCTCATCTCCTCCACCCCCACCTCGGTACGTCACCCCACCCCCTCCTCCACCGCATGCTCTATATGCGACGACCCTCTCCACACAGACCCCACCTTCACATGTTGCACATGCCCGCACTTAACCATCCACTCCCACTGCCGCCCCGCTCAGGGACCCGACACATGGCAATGCCAATGGTGCGAACGCGACCAACAACACGACCTTGCCCGCCTGCACGAGGTACAGTGGGCCCCCTGCCTACAACTCCCCGACACCATCAATGAGACTCCCTCCGGCCCCACCGCCCTCACCGCATTCAACTCAGGATTCGTCTCCTCCACAACACCCATCCTACCCGACCCAGGACCCACCCCATGGACGCATCCCCTAATCATTTTTAACCACGACCCCATCAACCCAGACCTCGACATGCTCCCCACCGGCACATTCACCATACACACCCACCCCACCCTCCATGACACTACCATCCTATGCACCCGAGACGGCCGCGTAGTCACAACCCTTTCCGGCCCCCGCACCCGACACCTATTCCAACTCTTCCCCCCCAACCTCACACACCGCTCGTTCGAAGAAGAGGTCTACCACCTCATTACACGCCTCGGCTCCCGATCCGAAATCCACTCTCCCACACCCGCCACCACCACACGCAAGAGATGGGCATTTTAAACCGTGCACACACGATCAGTATGGAGAGTAACTAACGCACACGTAGTTACAATCACAGTCACGCAAGGGGAGCCACTAGCGAGCCGCCTCGTCGACAAGATACATCTCCCGGGGGGAGGAGTAAGCTTGGGCGGCAAGGAGGACGGTCGCGACGGAAGGAGCGACAAGATACGTACGGAGGGTTTTGACTAATTTCCGTGCGCCCGAGACCCTCCGGATCCGACTACGGTGACCTTCGCCCCCCCCCCCCTCTTCGACACCCACTGCCCCAACAGACATACATATTTCTTGAGCGTGGGCCCGGGTGAGCGCGGAGGCCCCCGCTCAACAAAGGCTGCTCGGCGGACGCGCGATCAGAGGGGGGAGGGTACGGACACAAGCCGGACTACCCGACAGGTACCCGGGTACCAGACAGAACAAACCGAGGAAATGAGAGGTAAAAATTCAGGCGCGGATGCAGGAGCGCCCATTTTTTCTATGCCTGTATGTCTCAGTCCCCCCCCACATGTCCTCGAGGTGACGGGGGACCTCGACAAGGAGGACTGTCGCGTCGGTGGATGCGGCTGCGACCTTGGGGCGGGGTTTGCGGGATGCGGCGGCGGGATCGACGAGCGACCACGCGAGGCGGGGTTTTTTGCCAGCCTTTCCCCTCCTATCTTCGGCAAGACCGAAGTCACGCGGGAGCTAGACTAGGCTGGCACATCGTCCCTCCCGAACGCCGACCGGCCTAGGCCGGTCGGCACCCCGGTTTGGCGGGAGCGGGCCGTGCATCGTGAAGGTCGAGCAGCAGTTCGGTATTGTATTTCTCGACAAGTGGATTAATTTTTAGATCTAAGCGGTAACAAAATTATTTCATTGTTACGGCTTAGGCGGGGGGGCTGTGGCAATTGCTGCGATTGCTTATACAGTTTTTTTAACTCCCGAGGAACGTCGACACACAGTGAAGCTAGGTGTGTCGATAGGTGTACATGGTCGAAGAGACCCGGGCTAAACTCGCTTATAAGTCCTGAATGACTTGGTAGAGAGGCCCGAGAGACAGTAGTCGGTCCAATTTGCCGGCACATGTTGTAAACAATTTCAATTTCAATTTCAATGGGTACGGAAATATTTGTCCGAATACCCACCGTACCGGGGTTTTCCGGCGGCGGTCGATCCTGTGGACCTCCGCCGCCAAACCGTGTCGCTCCTCCCACATCTTTAGCATCTCACATGGTCGGTCAACTCCTAGCGAGCGCCTTGCCCTGGCGCTTTTTCCCGGCTGCCCGCCGCCAACTCCAACGCCCGCGTTCCGCCGGTGATCCGTCCGTACCCCCTTTCGCCAAAACATATTTCGCGGACACCGCCCCCACTCCCTTGTCTAGAGAGTATGTGTGAGTACTCAGTCGCGAAAAATATATCGGACGGCCCGAGATGGAGATCTTAGTGTTAGTG
>JAPMLY010000204.1:0-95000 GCA_026401115.1 Tetraselmis chui | reverse complement strand
TTCACATCTTGGCGAAGTCGTTCCCACCAGAATCTGTCGAGTGCTTTAGCAAGAGTGCTAGCAACTCCTTTGTGACCAGCTTACGAACGCGTGTTCAGCTCTGTGTACAATCTCAGTCGGAGCTCACAGTTCCGCGGAATACAAAGGCGATCGAGGCGCTGAAAATATCCAACTCGTACTTCTATCCGGCTGTCTTTCCTCCACTCACCCTCGTCCCCATAAAACGAGTCTTGGGAGTGCCCCTCGCGAATGAGATCAGCGAACTCAAGGCTGAGGTGCAACGCGTTAACAGTCAATAAGTTTAAATGTGCGTCTTCAAACAACAGCTGGGACTTCCGTCGTAATTTTCGATCTGACGGAACCTCGCCATCCCAAAATAATGGAACAATGGCCTGAGGAACGAAGTTTGGACGCCGGCTTAACGGGTCAGCTTCAATAAGGGCTCCCTTGCGATATGCAAGTGTCATCGAGCCCACAAACGGTTGCAAATCCCGCATGTATCTTACTTACCGCTTGTTTAGCCTGTTGTTTGGTTGCCTGAGCATATGTAGTAGTGTGTCGTGGTCCATTACGACAAGAAACTTAGAGCATCCTTCAAGATAGCACCTCCAATGTTTGACAGCTTCGCATACGGCCAAAGCTTCTAAGTCGTACGCAGAGTAAGTGTTACCACGCTCAGCGGGATTCAGCTTACGCGACCAGTAAGAGACTGGTTGAAGACCTCCTCCTTGGTCTTGCAACATGACTGTTGCAATTCCCATTGTTGAAGCATATGTAGCCACGGTGAACGTTGCGTCCGAGCTGACCTCCGGAAGGATTAAGCATGGTGCGGAAATGAGCCGTAACTTGAGAGTCTCAAAGGCTTCCAAACAGGCAGGCGTTAGCGTAACCTTCTGTGGCTGGGACTTCCGCAGTAAGTCCGTCGATGGAGCCGTAAGGTCGCTGAAATGATGAATAAATCTGGCATAGAAGTTGCAGAACTATACGAAACTGCGAACCTCTTTCTGCGCCGTGGGCACTGGCCAGTCCGCAACGGCCTCGACTTTTTTGTGGAAACCGAAATTTTACCAGCTGACACAGTATAGCCAAGATATTCCATCTCTTGAAGGCCAAAGGAGCATTTCTTAAGACGTTACTTCAAGCCCTCCTCCTTAAATCTTTGCAACACAAGACGCAAGTGCTTAAGGTGTTCCTCCAGAGTGCGATTGTAGATACAAACGTCGTCGAGGTAGACAGTAACGAACTTATGTAAAAAGTCGCGAAGTATGTCATTCATCATCCTCTGAGACGTAGCTCGTGCATTGCACAATCCAAACGGCATGGCGACCCATTCCATTAAGCCATTAGGGGTTTGAAACGCCGTCTTGTGGATGTCCTGATCACGCACTCGAACTTGCCAAAAGCCAGAGGCGAGGTCGAGGTGAGTGTAGAAGTTTGCGTCCTTAAGCTCATCAAGTGTGTCGTCCACACGCGGAAGTGGGTTAGCATCTTTACGCGTAACTTCATTAAGGCCACGGTAGTCAATGCACAAACGAAGTGAGCCATCAGCCTTACGCACAAAGAGAATTGGCGAGCCAAACTCAATGTAACTGGGACGTATTAAACCAGCGTCCACGGCGTCTTTGAGCTGACGATTCAGCTCCGCGCGCTCTGCCGGTGACAATATGTTTAGCCGTAACGTTTCATCGGACTTGTTGTTTCAATGGGATGATCCCACTGTCGGCTTACGGCTGGAGAGTTCACGGGTTGAAATAACTCCGGGAAGTCATCGTAGAGTAATGACCGGAAGTTGTCACGTTGGTCTGCAATGAGCTCCTCTCCAATGTGAAATTCAGTTGGTTGGTCGGCGGCTGGCGTAAGTTCAGTTACGTAAAACTCAGCATTACGTCCTCTGATACGGCGCATCTTGCGCATGAGTTTCTCAACTTTGGTAGAGGACATTAGGAGACATTCAGGACGTCGGTCCTCGAGCTGAGTCTCCACTGTTGTGCCGTCCATCAGTGTAAGCACCATGGTAGAACCAAATTGTAAAGAGGCTTGTTCGTCGTCAAGCCATGGTAAACCTATGATTGAATCAACAGCACGTAAATCACGTAAGACGTAAAACGTCCGTTGAAATTCGTGTCGAGCCAGCTCAAAAGTAACATCACAGACTGACGAAGGAGTCACACGCTGTCCGTTGGCAAGTCGAACATGAGTCTTAGTTAAAGACTCTCGAGTCTGTAAAGCAAAGCGTCGTACGAAGTCCTCAAAAACGAAGTCAAGAGTCGCTGCGCAATCCACCAAGCCAGAAATCTGGTGTCCACCATCAGGAGTTTTCACAATCAGCTCGGTTCGAAGTAACGGGCGAGCTTCCGTGAGGTTAGTCAGTAGGGCTATAGCTGGCGGAGAAAAGTGTTGTAGTGTAGCGATGGACTCTTCCGTGTCGACAGGAGGTACAAGTACCGAGATGGGTTGGTCAGGCTTTGTAAGCGAAACCGTGTCGTAAAACGCACAATCAGCGTCAACTAACCACAACTCTACGGGCCGAGGAGCTTGAGCAACCACTTCTTGTTGAGCTAGGTTCTACAATGACTGGCGAGTAAAAAGCTGTGTGCGAGCTGGGAATTCATGGTACAGTTTCCATTGCTTTGTGAGCTGGTTGAACTTTGCCCATTTCGGTAGAACAAAAACAGCCATCGTAGATGTTGGAGTTGTTCGACGACAGCTCTCAAACTGCTGTCCAATCTGGCCAACCAACTCCCAGGGCGGATTTATAAACACCCCTTCCTCACAAATCCCTCTCAAGAATTGAGTCCCTCGGCGAACAGTGAGGTAAGTCACCATGCGAATCTAAACCCTCATCATCATTACAACCCTCCAGAGTAAAGTCGAATTGTGCGTGAAGAGGTTCAAAAACAGAGTCAACCAGCTTCCAATCAATCGAACGTCTGGTTACATGTTTATGACTCTGTCTCTACTTTGTCTGACGACGACGACCTGCTACTAGAGATGCAGGTGTCGCGACTGTAGTCGATGGGGATGTCGAGCGTATGTCAACGACCTCTGTCGCTAACAATGTCTCATGACGAGCAGTAGATGTAGCCGGCTGCTTCAGTGCGCTAGTAGAACAGCCATGCCACCATCATTGCTTCTTAGATGGCGGCACTCCAACTACCGCTTTGCCCTTCAGTTCGGGGCACTGAAAAAGTCGGTGTCCCTTCTTGTGGCACTTGAAACACAGTCCCTCCTCAATGTGCTTCTTGTGCTCCTCGGGGGTCAACGCATTAGCGATAGCGCTGAAATCAATTCGGCAAGAGTTTGAAGAAGGTCGGCCACGTCCACCACCGTGATTGCCTCCTCGTCCACGGCCACGGCCACCACCATTGCGCTTCCATATCCTAGAGGCTCCCTTCAACGGGTCATCAAGGTTGCGTTTCCGAGTTGGTTGTCCTCCTCCATGCGCTGCAGATGGACCATCTGTAGACCTTATTCCGCCGAGTTGCGGTGAATCTATTACGACGTCGTTAAGGAAGTTTTGTAGCTATACAAGTTGAACGTTGTAACCTCTCTGAGACCGATGTGACTTAGCGCGAGTCTTCAACTCAAAGTTAGCCAGACCGTTGATAAAGCGAACACACTGAACATCAGCCGTAAGTTTCTGACGAGACCGACGTAAGAAGTCGTTGAACTGCTTGGCGTAGAGAGCGTAACTCATGCTGCCTTGCGTAAGGTTGAGTAGAGCGTTAATCGCATCATCTTGGATGTTAGGGAAAAAAATCGTCTTTCGCAGCTCCGCGACAAGCAAGTCAAACGTCGAAGGGTTGGAGGCTTGCACTTTCCGGTTCAACCACCAACCATTCAGATGTCTAGAAAACTGTGAAGTAACCCAGATAACTGAGTCGTACGAGTCATCCGTAATTCCGAGCAAAAGAAAGCGCCGAGGTTACGCCTCGAGCCAATCCTCTAGGTCACGGGCATCAACACCAGACTGGAACGGCGAGTTAACCGCTGCTTTGCGCTGAGTCTCCGTAAGGGTCACAGGTAAGCCAGCCAAATTAGTCGTAGGCATGGGAGTGCCCACTCGTAAATCAGTCGGTGTCTCTCCACACAATTTACCAACGTAACCATGAATGATAAGCCATATTGGGCCTAAATCAACTGACGAAAACCGGGGGTACATGAAAAACTGCCTCGGGATAGTCGTGTCGTCGTGGAAGAGAGCCTGAGACGTATACACTGCACGACGGAAAGTTTCCCATTGACTCACGTAACCAAAGTGAAGTGAGTCGCTCTTATGCTTCTTTATAGGAAGTAACCCCGTCTTAGCTGGCGTAAGATTTAGACCACCGACATCGTTTGTTTCCGGTACGACGTAAGAACCCTCCGGATTGGTAGTCGATTGAGCTGTCACAGCCTGCTCGAGCTGAGCATGAGTACGCAAATGGGTCGTAACGTACGGAACATGAACATAAGCCGAGTAGACGTAAACGAGCTGTTGTCCGACAGATAACGCGACACGAACAAGTACGTCTGTTTACATATCCCTTCGTAGGGCTACTAATGGACACATTTGTACGCTAGACTCCGGGGGAGTCATGGCCCTCCACCTATAGGTCTTCGCTATAGGTGTTCGCAGCTTATTCGCGATGCGATGCGATGGGTTCATATGCACACTATGTTCCTATCGGGTACCGACTTTTGGCGGTACTTGGATAAGGCGTACAACTCCGTTCCGGGAAGCGGCGGTTCTAACCCCATTCATGCCATTCCGTGTGTACATGGATTAACAACGTCACTCAACAACGTCAAATCATCCGGAGTCAAGATCATGCCAGTTTCCTCATGCAACTCACGAACGGCAACATCCACGTGCTCTTCGTTAGTTGTGACTCAGCCATCAGGGAACCAAGTCTTACCAGAACGAGGCTCACGTTGTAACACAAGCTTAACATCGGAAAGCTTAGTCCCTCCTACGTGTAGTACGACCACCACATAACGTCCATGTCCAAAAGAAGCCATTCCGAGTCATTCAAGCAACGTCGCGCGAATCAAACGATAGCGAAAACGTGTGTCGACCAAAGAGCTCCGAAACTAGTGTGGCGGTTAGCCTTCTGTAGCTTACTGCTAGCACAAATCAGTTCTAATCTGTTCAGTTATGTCGCTGCTTGATGAGAGAGTGACAGTGCAGATGGGAGATGATGAGATGATGTCTCACTCCTTGTACTTTAGCAATATACGTTATAAATGATCAAAGGAATAGTTCAATGGTTCTATCACCTCCCTCTACTCCATTGGGCTTAAATAGGTTTCTGCCCAGCTAGCTTGCGAATGCTCACACTCGCTTACGTGTCAGGCGTTAGGGCTTTTCAACCGTCGTCAACAGTCTAGCGACGCGGCTCGACTAGCATGGAGAATCACGACGCGGCTCATTCTGCATCGGAAACCTCGCTTAGGCGCGTCTTCTGGCTAGTTAGATTAACTGTGCGTACTTGTACGTACCGGGAGATATTGGTCGTAAAGTATGCATCAGAACCCTTGCTAATATTGCGGTAGCGACGTACCCACGTTGTACGTCCGTCCGATGGAAAAGCACGAATGGGAATTAGTAACGAGTACATGTACAATGTCATGTAGTGTATTGTTGCATGAATGTACTCGTCACATCGGTGTGCCCTTCATCTTTCCGCGGCGACGTCCTCCACGGCCGCCCTAAGGCAACGCTCGCCCATTAGCCACTTCCGCACGCTGCTGCGATAGACGCCTTCACATGTACTAGTGCGCTGCGGTAGCGGCCGGGGGCGCAGTTGCATGCAGAGAGCTCCCGGCGGAGGGGTCCGTACCCATCACCACATCTAGCGCGGGCGGAACGGCGTTCACGAGTGCCGCCAAGCCGAAAAGCTGGGCCACGTCCCCTACAAGCGTGATGCGCCTCGGATTCAACATCGTGGAACGGACGCGGCTGTGGGTAGGTGTGTGTGAGAGGGTGTGTGCGGGCGCGATGGCCGTAGAAGCCCGATATGAAGTCCGTATGTACTGTGGTCCGAGACGTGTACCCGCCTTATTGGAATACCGAAAAGCGCGCGGAACACGGCTCGTGATGTTTTCGTCCCGCGAGCCATATACCGGCCGAGCCGTGGTCCTACGAGCCGTGTACTATTCTCTTATTGGAACAGAGGCTTTAATATTGCCGTTGCCATTCCCCGCCGAAGATAAATAAGACGATTAATAATGATGACTATATATATGTCATACGATAGATGTAGTACCGGCCGAGCCGTGGTCCTACGAGCCGTGTATTATTTTCTTATTGGAACAAAGGCTTTAACATTGCCATTGCCATTCCCCGCCGAAGATAAATATGACGATTAATAATGACGACTATATGTCATACGATAAATATAGTACTGGCCGAGCCGTGTTCTTACGAGCCGTGTACCATTTTCATGTTGGAGTTAAGGCTCTAAATAGTGCTATTGCCATTCCCCGCCGATTATGAATAAGACGAAGAATATGACGATGGCATCGCACCGGGTGCTTAGCCTCACTGCGAAGCGCGCCTCTCACGGTCGGAAGTGTCCTCGGTGCAATAAGGCCCCCTCAAAGTCTCGTGGGTATGGATCTTCGTCGACGGTATCGGGCATCTCTATGTCGGGTGAACGCTCCACAACTGCTATGCTTATGGGCCACATCCCCCGGTGGCCGTACTCTTGGTACGTCATTCAACTCCACGATCGGATTGTCCATGTGCTTGAAGAGTTCATGCTGGAAGCGGGGGCTACTAAGGGGCGGGACTTGCGGTTGGAGGTCCGCCGAACTCGGTCGAGAGCTTCTCGAGATCGTCATGGGGATGTGGTCTGGTTAGACCTCATGGCTCCATACCATCATCTTGTTGTTGATGTGACGGTCACAAGTGCTCGCACGAACACCAATGTTCCTCGTATAGGTGCATGTCTCCTAGTCCCGGGCAGTCTTGCACTAGGAGCTTATCATGGCAACCTTGATGCGGACCTCCGCACTTTTGCTTTGCTTGGCACACCTTCGGTTCGGGCGGTCCATCACTACTATCCCTTCGCTTCGGAGGATGGGGGCCGATTGGCGCCTATGCCGGCTGCGTTGGTTGATCGCATGGCTATTTTGGTAGCAGTTCGTCGCTTCCTTGGCATGGGTGTTGCAGATTGTCGCTCTTTGCGCTCCGACAATTATGTTATTATGCAACATTTCGTTCGTCGAACTACTTTTGTTCCTTTTCGGCGTTTTTTGGGGAATTTGCGGCGAGAATACATGCAACGTCTCTATGCTTCGCTTCATGGTACTTTGGGTTCCTATCTCCGCGACGCTTTGCATGAGGGCAGTGGCATGCCGTCATGTTCCTCGGGCTTAGGGTTTTCCCTCTTTTCTTCTTTTTGCTTGGGGGTCTCCGCTGCTTTTTCTTGTAAAAATAATATGACGACGTGAAAAATAATCATGACTTGAAAATCCCGGAATTAAACAGTTTAACATCTCATCTTTCGCTGATGGTGGCTAAGTTCACTTGAAAATCCCGGACGCTTATTATCTTTTCCACTTGCTGAAAGCCCGGTGCGCACTTTTTCCACTTGCTGAAAGCTGATTTCTTGGCTATATAAGGTCGAGCGATATAAGCTGATTTCTTGGCTATTCCACCCCGGACCGCGAGGCGGGTGACGATGACGATGCTCGATGTCGCGCAGCCCCGCAGCCGTCCATCATCATCATCGGCCGCCCGCGACTACGTATCGTCCATATGTACTGTGGAAGTACTGGGAATCGGGCTGGAACACAGCAGTAATATATTATGCTGATGAATTGTTCATCATGCGACCCGCGGCGGAGTCTCCATCGGTCGCTGTTGCGTCGCGGCGCCGCAACAGTCGGCAGACTACGAGTGGTACAGGTACAGGTATATGTACCAGGTAACTGTACCAATACCTACTGGACTAATACGGGTACTTGCCTGCTGTACCTGTACCGCTGCCCTCCCCCTGCAAGTGCAACCGCGAGACGACTACCAATCACAAGGACCGAACACGCGCCAGGCGCCCTGTTTTCTCTCTCTACCTTCAGCGATATCCCACCTGCGCTTTACGTATTCTATAGCGACAAACAGGGTCTATCTTGACCAGCTATCGCCGGGCGGAGGGCGCGGACGGCCTGGGGGCGGTCGCAGTTCGTCAGCGCAGCAGCGGCCGGACACGTGACTATACAGTACACAATACAGCGGCCCGCGCGCCCGGGTCGTCGGGACCCAGCCCGCAACATCCTACCGCCCCAGCGCCAGAGCGTCCGCACTTCCGCTCTGATACCCTGACTGGGAGGGATCCTTTCAAACACCACTTGATACATTGGACTGGTAGACTCTTCGGATATGTGGTTGACGTCGGTCCTGACGGCGTGTGACGTGACCGCGCCAGTGTGACGCGCGCTTTGGACATGTCGATGACAGCATTTGTGGTCAGTCGCTGATATTCGGTGGAGGTCGTCGGGGCTTCGGGTGCTGCTACGACGGTTTCCGAATTGACCAGGACGCGACGGCGGTGGTGCTACGAACTACCAGTATTTGCATAGTCCGGAAGGTGGTGCTGCTGTGCAATGGCGTCCGGGGCGAGCGTGGGTTGGATATTTGTGAACCTCGTGGGCTCGGTATGCGTGAACCTCGGGCAAAACGTAATGAAGCTCGGCCACAACAAGTGGGCGGAGCTGGAGCTGCCCGAGGAGGAGCGGCCCAACATTAAATGCATCCGGCAGTGGCAGATTGGGGTGGTTGTTTTCATCGGCGGCGGCGTGGCTACTTTTCTCTCCTTCGGCTACGCCCCGCAGTCGCTCCTCTCCGCCCTCGGCTCCATCCAGTTTGTCTCCAACGTCGTGTTTGCCAGTTTCGTGCTGAAGGAAAAGGTGACGCTGCGCGTTGTCGTGGCCACCTGTGGCATCGTCGCGGGGTGCATCCTGCTCGTCATTTTCTCCAGCAAGTCGTCTGTCCTGCTGACTGTGCCGGAGCTGATGTCATACTACAAACATCCCGCCTACATCACCTACATCGTCTGCGTTGTCGTCGTCGCCGCCGCCTTTTACGCAACGTATCGCTACGGGAAAAGGATTATCAAGCACCCGCCCTATCCTCACTACTGGGACCGCCTGCTTCCCGTCGCCTACATGATGTACGCGAGCCCGCTCGGAACGCAAGCCATTCTCTTCTCCAAGTCGGTCTCCACCCTCCTCCGCGCCACCCTCGCCGGCGACTCGCAGCTCGGATACTGGTTCACCTACGTCATCCTCGTCGCCTTTATCTTCACCATCATCTTCTGGGCCACCCGGCTGGATAAATCGCTCAAGCTCTTCCCGGCCATCGTCATCGTCCCCACCATGCAGATAGGCTGGACCATATTTAGCATCATTTCGGGCGGCATTTATTTTCAGGAGTTCCAGGTAAACACCCCTCCATCATCATTCTTGGCCACGCGTCAATCAGCCTGTGCTGCATGCTGTCACGAGCACCGAGCCTGCCAAGTCCTGTATTCTTGGCACAAGAGCAATTCTCTCACGCTGTGTGTATGTGTGTGCTCTCCAACAGGGGTATTCCCCACTGCAAATGGGGATGTTTGTGTTGGGCGTGGCGACCATCATGGTCAGTGTGTTTTTCCTGACGCCCAGCACGGCAGATAAGTACACAGAAATGGAGGATATGAGCGCGCGGGAGGCGCCTTTGGATGTGACGGACAATACGCTCGCAGAGCCGCTGTCGCCGGGCTACAGGACCTCCAGCGACGAGGAGCTCCCTCAGAGGGTGGTGCGCGCTGGCACTGCCCGTTGCTTGTGTGCAGTTGACATGCATCTCCACCTGCTTTCAGCTATCATTTGTTCCAAAGCCTGTTTCTAACCACTGTGTGTGTGTGTGTGTGTGTGTGTGTGTGTGTGTGTGTGTGTGTGTGTGTGTGTGTGTGTGTGTGTGTGTGTGTGTGTGTATAGGTCAATGTGAAGGATCTTGTCGCTGCTTGGGCTGAATCGCCCCGGGCGACTCCTCACATTGGTCTGCAGCGATTGAGCCTTGATGGGCACCCGGCCACAGCGCATATGACAGCGCCGAGCAGGCAGGCGGGAGAGGTACTGAACCGGTCGTCGGAGAGCGGCGGGGTTCAGACGAGTGAGGATGCGGGGGGGGAGGAGCAGGAGCACGGGCGGTTCAGGGAGCAGCTGCAGTGGGTGCGGGACGCGCTGAGGGAGGATTTCGACCTGGACATCATGAAAGCGTTTCAGCGGCTGAAGCACATGGGGACTGACCGCGCCGTCACCCTGTCACCAGTCACCGGCATGCCCATTGGCACATGCCCCGGCTGGTACACGGTGCGTGGGAAGAAACGATGCCGGGTATAGCGTAGTGGGTCTGTTGGGCAGCACTGTGATTTAGAGGTTTGAGATGTCATGAGTTGTTGTGTGGTGTGTTGCAATGGGGTGTAGCACTGTGTGGTGTAGTTTGTTGGGCTGTGATGTCTCTCAGGGCTGGTATGACGTGATGTGGTACGATATGACGTTATATGGATTGGTGTGCTATGCTGTTCATGTCACATACTTAGGTGTTGTGTGGTTTCATGTTATGGGGCGTAGATAGATGGGCTTTGTGGCGTTGTATAGTTTTTGCAGCAAGTCGTGGTGTGGTATGGTGTGATGTCATGGGCTTTGGTTAAGTCTACCATGATCTGATGCGGCGTGGTGTGATGTTTTGTTGCGGGTTGAGATGCGATTTCAGGCTATGGGTTGAGGTGTGAAATGCTCTTCTGCAGCAGAATGTGGCGTGATAGGGTGTGACTCGATATGATGTTGTATCACGTAGACTTCAATATCTCGTTGTGGAGATGGTTTTTGTTTGGACATAATATAGTTTGATTTGGTGCGGTTCGATGAGAGATGTGGCGTGGCATGGCGTGGTTCGGGTGTTTGTGGTGTGGTGTCCCCCCTCGCACTCTCATCGTTGTAGTAACATAGTGGTCATTAGGTGAGCGCCAGAGTGTTCGTTGTGTGCTCAGGACGACAATGCCTGCTGCGGAGCTAGCACGTCGAAGGAGGGTGGGGGCGCCGAGCCACACGGCCGTCTCACTCGCAGCATGAGCGGTCCCGCGGATAGGCCGCCCTTCCCTTCGGCCGGTCCTACCAGCACGGGACCGGTGGTGTCGGCGAGCTTCAGCGTCGGCACCGTGGCGGGGGGTGCAGCGGTGCAGGAGGGGGCGCGGAAGTCCTCGGATGTTATGTTAGCGAGTGAGAAGGTCAGCGGCGGGGCGGAGGATATTGTGGTCAACATCGTGGAGCCGGAGTCGCCTACGGGTGGGATGAAGGCGAAGGCACTTTCTGGGAGCGTCAGCAGCGGCGAGGGCCTTGGCACTCCGCCCGCTTGTCAGGCGATGGAGCGTCACTCCTCGGATGGAAAGGGCAGCCCCTGTGACGGCGCGACCCACCCTCCAGAGCGCCGCTCCACGGTACAGGCAGTCCTTTCCGTGCAGTCTCCGCCCGAGTCGACCCTCTCGGGGCCGATAAGCCGCACCGTCTCCGACTCGGTCTCTGGCTCGCCCGCCCAGCCGCTGAGCGCTTCCAAGTTTAAGCCCTCACGCCCCCCTCCCCCGCGTCCGGCTCCCTCTCCCGGTCCCGCTGTCGATCCGCCCCCTCCCCCGCCCGCGCGACAGGCGTCCAAGCCGAAACTGCCCGAGTCCGGGACGGAGATATTGGTGGAGCACGGTGTGGGGTGGGAGTCGCCGGTCGCGGAGCATCTGGGTAGCCCGCCGATGTCGGACCACGGGTCGGAGGTGCTGACTCCGCTGACGGAGGCGAGCGGGAAGAGGCCGAGCAACAGCACGTCTGATAAGTGGCTTCCTGGGCGGAAGAAGTCGCTGCGGAGTCGGGAGAAGAACGAGCTTGACGAGCCGCTGCGTCAACCGAAGCAAAAGTCAGGGTCGGGCGGTGCCTCGAGGTACTCTTCGCGCGGGAACGTGGCGGGGATGGAGGAGGAGGCGGCGTTCGATGTGGGGAGCAGCAGCAGCTGCGACGAAACGGGGGAAGAGGAGGAGGAGGAGTAGAAATCGCGTGGGGGTTAGAAGGGGAGCGGGTTGCTTTTTAGTCATAGCGTTCGGGGTGGGTGGGGACGAAGAAGCTACGTTTGGGGTTGGTAATTGGTAGCATTCGAATATTGATTTTTGTGATGAAGTTGTCTGATGGAAACTCATGATGCAATCAATGTAATGATCTGGCTCGCGCTGCGAAGAGACAGGCTGGCCAGTCTGACGTCCAACTTTACCCCCCTCCCCTTCCCCCGTATTTTCTCGACGTGTATTCGAGGAATGCCATTACTCGTTTGTTATTGGGGCTCTACGACTGTCTGTGTAAGTATGAGTTTAGTCATGGTAGGCGAAGGGGAGGCTTATTTTTGACGAATGCAATGATATGTCCTTGGGTCTAGGGGGCTTGCACGACGAGCAATGGAACGGCCGGGCTCTGAACTCGGCTGCCCTCCAACTGTTGTTGTACTGCCCGAGTTGGGTTAGGGTGTTGCTTTTTTCTTGCTTTGGGTTGTGTTGCTTAATACAGTCAATCTGGAGACATGTGGCAAGAGGCGCCATCTCATTGATGCGAATCTCGAGCAACTTTGTTGCGACGGAGGGCAGCAACTTTGAATCGCTTTTTACTCATGTTAGAGGATGGAGGAGGCAGCATGAATGGAGTATGACAAGCACGATGGTGTGGACTTCAGATGCATGGTTTGCCGTGCTAAGAGTTAATCCATTTGCCGAGTGCGCGGTGGGCAGGCATGCCCATGCTTGCTCACCGCGCATGTGTGTGCATGGTGTGCTTTACCGCGCATGTGGTGCAACACCTGCGCGTGGAGGTATGGGAGCGCCGTAGGATTTAACTTTGGTGTCCATAGAGCTTGGAGTTCATTGGGTGGTATGCAATGTTTCATTGAGTGGCCGCCAACGGCCATGTAATGTACTTGACAACATCTCTCACTGGATTAACCAATGGGCTTGCCCTCACAACACCGTACCATAGACATGCTATGGAGGTGCCAACACTAATGTTACCTGGGTAGCGCTATCAGTTTGGCGCATGACTGCTAGTCATTTGAAGACGATGTTTGCAAACTTGTGTTTTTTACAACAGTGTACAACGCTTTCTAATAAATTGCACCCATACACTGCGTTGATTACCCAACCGAATGTGCACATGTACAGTTTGGCGACTTCAACAACATATTCGAGTCCCACTTTCCCTATCCGTGCTCATATGGTTCTTCTTGTAAACAATATTCGAGTCCCATGCAAAAGTATGTTTTTACGATGGAGTACAGTGTGCTCGTACAATAATACATTTGCTTTTAGTACGCGCGTACTCGCTAGAGTGGTGATTATTTTGGGCATACATATCGCCATCATCCAACATATTGGGTTGCATACAAGACGCTCGCATGCGCGGGGATACCCACTCCGATATTCCGATGGAGCCGACCATGAGCAGACGGCTAGCGACTGTTGTAATCACAACGGTGTCCCACCGGCCTACTGCTCCGGACGGAGACGGTGGCGACAATGATGTAGAACTCATGCGGCCGTTAGAGGTCGCTTTTGCGTGGGGGCGCATGGATGCCACGTGTGGTGCTCATGCTCTCGCTGAGTCCGGGGTCCTCATAACCACGGTCTTGGCGATGCTTATGCAGAAAAGTTCGACGGTGGCTCGCGCAAGTTGTGCCACCGAAGCCCGATCAAACAACGAGGACACTATTCGGTACTCGGTAGTCCCTAGATGGCATGTCCTCGCTCGTTCCCTTCCGCATTTGCCATGGACATCTGTCCGAGGTTTTGAGTAAACATCAGCGAGCGCGTGAACTTACTTCACTTCACCAACCTCGCTCCCACGGTTTGTTACCGCGCGAGGCCGGAGTCCAAACGTGTTGCATCTCGTCTAAGCCACGGCGCCCTCGCGTTTTTGGCTTCGGACCCGACTACTACTAGCCGCTTGGGCGAGCTCCGTGAGAAATTCCAATTGGAGTCCTTAAGAGTCCTACGACGCCATCTTCCGCATCACGGTATGTCGCCCTTCATACTACCTTCATCCCTAATGAATTAGAAACAATACTACAACAAAACGTTGCACAATATAATTGATGTTTCAGGGCTCGCCCTTTAAGGTGGTGCTTTGGAAGCTTCAACCGGGGCTCAAAAAATGCCAAAGCCAGTCCCGGATATGTACACGATCAAAATTGCAATGCACATCTTAATATATTATTATGAAATATAAGTTTCATTTACACTTTGCATGCAATACATTCGGTGGCATACTCGCCACCGCTACAAGGGACTAACCAACCAAGGTCGATTGGCTATATCAAGTATGGCCGGTGGCCTACCTAACATGTACGCTAACTACACATGTACCAACATGAGGGTGGGGAAGGGGGTGGGGCTAGCTGAACCCCTTCGGTCCGCACTCGATTATCAGTCTTCCGGTTTGCTTCGTCGCTCCGCCTCATAATTGTGCCGCTCCTTCCGACGCGGCATCAAGCGGGCGTTCGCATGTCCCCCGTCACCTCATGGACAAGTGGGGGCGTCCGACGTCCATAGACATTAAGAGTCGAGTAGTGCTCTTGCCTCCGAGCTAGCTGTGCTTTGTAAGCTCGATAATTCCGCCGTGGCCACCTTTGTCCGGGTCCAACATCCTTGGGCATCACGTCCCCGGGGGTGGTGGGTATGAAAATTTATCTTTTAGTATCCAAAATCAGCTCTCCGCACATGGCTAATTATGGCGGCGGCAAGCCACGACGATCTCCGCCGCCAACCGTTTCGCGTCTCCGTCCGCGAGTGTCCTATTGTACTCTTGTCGTCTCGCTTCTTCCCCGGGACGGCTAGACGGGAGCAGCGCCATTCGACGGCTAGCTAGCGTCCTTCAATGGCGTTGGTTCCTAGCTAGCCGCCGCCATCTCCAACAGCCCCCCACCCCCCCCCCCCCACGTGGATATGCCGTACCCAACTCGTCGTCATATAGTCCAAAGGCACCTCAGTCTCCGCCTCCTCATCGTGAGAGAGCCTAAGAGTAAATGCCCGCGAAATGAAATCGGACGAGCCAAGCGGAGGACCTTGCCGCTGGTTGGTACATATATGCTTTATAAGCACCCTCCATGCGTGGCTTCGCGATGGTTGCCGATCGCACAGATAATAGGTGTTGGGGTGCCCACCGAGGGTGCCCCCGGGGGGGGGGGGGGGGGGGGGGGGGGGGTGGGGGGGGGGGGGGGGGGGTTCGCTCGTTGGCCCGTCGGCACTCACCCACATCTCCTCATTGTGGGCGCTGGTAACCCTCTTGCCGTGCCATGCGTGGCACAATAGGGGTCTAGGCGGAGTAAGCCGACCAACTGCGATCCTCGCGATCATCAATCGGGGAAAGCGCTTTACGGAGGGCTTTAAAATGGGTTATGTACTCACCTGCTCCAAGATCTCCCTCGCGGCCTGTCCGATTTTCCTTTTTGGGGTCAGAACACGATTAGATTACTCTCATGAAGGGGGCGGGAGAACATATGTGCAACATTTTTGTTGGCGAGGAGGGTACGGGTGGATCGAGGGCGGAAGGTGGGTGTTAGATGTGGACGGCGGACAACCGGGAAGGAGTGCCCTAAGAAGGGCGTTCGCTGCTCGTCGATTAGCATAGTAGCATGCACACGTCAAAGCCGACCTAATAAGGGGGGGGGGGCACGGCACCAACAAGGAGGAGGGCTGTCGCGATGGGAAGAGTGGCGAGGACTAGGGGCGGCGATTTTCATGATCTGCCGCCGCCGGAAAATTGTATGTACGGAGTAGGGTTTCGGATGAATGTCCGTACCCCGCGGCCATTTGGATCCGGCAAGGGTGACCTTACCTTACCATGTCGCTAATACCCACCTAATACTAGAGAGTGCGAGCCCGAGTCAACGCGGAGGCTCGCACTCAAAACAAGGGTGCTCGACGGACGCGCGAACGGTGGGAGTAGTGTCGTTGGCTGTTTGCCAAACACGTACCAAGGTAATAGTACGGACTACGAAAAAAGCCGAGAAAATGGAGGGGGGAACTTATCAGCGAGGAGGCAGGGGCACAACTTTTTTCGTTTTCGGCTGTCTCGGCCCCCCTCACGTGCCCACAAGGTCGCGGGGAACCTCGACAAGGCGGAACGTCGCGACGGGCGGAGCGGGCACGACCTTAAGACGGGGTTTATTGGGGACGGGGCTCCGCACTCAAAACAAGGGTGCTCGAAGGATGCGCGAAAGGTGGGAGTAGGGTATTGTCCGTTGGTTGGTTGCCAAACAAGTGCCTATGCACGAGCAAGGAAAAAACCGAGGAAATGGCGGGGAAAAGGTTTCAGCGAAGAGGCAAGAGCAGTAATTTTTCTATCCGGTTATCTCGGCTCCCCTCACCAACCCACAAGGTTACGGGGGACTTCCCCGAGGCAAAACGTCGCGACGGGAGGAGCGGCAAACGACCTTGGTACGGGGTTTACGGGAAGCGACGGCGGGATCAACAAGCGAATACGTCAGAAGTTGTTTTCGCAACCCTTTCCCCTCCTATCTCATGCAAGACCGCAGGCACGCGGGAGCTAGACTAGGCTGACCCCGTCACCCCCTCGAAAGCCCATCGGCCTACGCCGGCGGGCACCTCGGTTCGGTGGGAGTGGGCCGTGCATCGTGAAGGTCTAGCGGCAGCTTTCATTTGCATTCTTGTCAAGTGGATTAGCTTTTAGATCTTCATTTCTTGATTAAAAAGTACTCATGTTGTTATTGCTAAGGCGGGGGGACTGTGGCAATTATTTCGGTTGCTTTCTCCAAGATTTTTATCTCCGAGGAATGTCGGCAGCACATTGAAAATAGGTGTGTCAGAGAGGTGTGCGTGGTCGAAGGAGTGCCCGGACCAATCGCTACTCGCAAGTGTCCGAGATGGCAAAGTATGCGTATTTGATGGCCGTAGTTAGACAACTGTCGGTCTAGTCCGCCGGTAGTATTGTAAAACATTTTATTTTCATTACAATTGCGGGCACCCTCTTAACCCCCTACGCACCCATGCCATGCATGGTACTGCTACATACCTACTAGCGCCACCACATTTAGGTGGGGGATGCCGACGAGCATGCGCACCCCCCCTCGCTCCGGGTCGCCGCCGCTGCGCCGCCACGGGTGGCTTCGACCCGCCCGCATCCTCTTCACTCTTCCCCCCCCCCCCCCCCCCCCCCCCCCCATCCCACCCTAATGCTTATACTTTTCACCATATATCGGCTCAGGAGATGCGGGATATATTCCAGTCGGTGGGTGTTTACATGTCGGATTAGGTGTTGATATTCTGCATTTCTTGACCACTTGATTCGATGCAGCAGAGACGCTTCGCGTCCACACCGCTCAACCCTTAGCTAGTGACGGCCCTCACGGAAATCCATCTTTGAAGTTGGTAGCGCACTCGGGGTTGAAGTCGAGGTTCTCAAGGACCCCACTATGTTAGTACATCTCTCCAAACTTTTCAGCGCGGTAGCAAGAGCGTAAGTTTTTTCTACGTGGTAGTCTTGCCCCCCCCCCCACCTGCCCTCGAGGTGACGGGGGACCTCGACTAGGAGGAAAGTCGCAACGGGAGGAGCGGCTACGACCTTGGGGCATGGCGTACGAGATGCGGCGGCGGGATCGACGAGCGACCGCGTGAGGAAGGATTTTTTGCTAGCCTTTCCCCTCCTTTCTACGGCAAAACCGAAGTCCCGCGGGAGCTAGGACTAGGCTGGGCCGCCGCCCCCTCTGGAACGCAGATCAGCCTAGGCCGGTCGGCACCCCGGTTCGGTTGGAGCGGGGCAGCGGGCCGTGCATCGTGAAGGTCGAGCAGCAGTTTTATTTTGCAATTCTTGTCAAGTGGCTATATTTTTGTAGACCTGATTTCTTGATTATAAAATATTTCTGATATTAGTGATATTACTGCTTAGACGGGGGGATTGTCGCAAATTGAAATTGAAATTGAAATTATTTACAACAATACCAACAAACCGGACCGGCTGTTGTCTATCGTCCCTCTATAACTCAGCCTTACATGACTGAAGGCCGTAGATTAAGCCGGGTACTCTTCGACCGTGTACACCTATCGACACACTTATATGCAATGTGTGCCGACGTTCCTCGGGAGTTTTATAGAAATTGTAAGCAACCGCAGCAGTTGCCACAGCTCCCCCGCCTAAGATGTAACAACATAAAAAATTTGCAATAAAGAAAACCATATCTGAAAAATAAATCCACTTGTCAAGAAATGCAAAACTAAACTGGTGCTCGACCTTAATAACAATGCACGGCCCGCTCCCCACCGAACCGGGCTGCCGACCGACCTAGGCCGATCGACGTTCGGGAGGGACGACGGGCCAGCCTATTGAGATTGAAATTGAAATTGTTTACAACATGTACCGTATGCGCCGGTTTTTCACCAAGGGATATGAGTTTGTCGGGAGGGTCGGTGCGGAGGGTGAGGAGAGAGGTGAGACTTGCGATGGTGGATGAGTGCGGGTGTGCCGTGCGGCTCATGACAATGGGGAGGATGTCGACTTCGGTACATGGCCAGTGGTTGCGGATGGCATTTGCGAGGGGTGTGTATTTGTCCCTAATCAAGTGGGCTGTGTGTGAGAGGTTGTGATCGGTGCAGTACTTCCACTCCCCTATCTGTATTTTCTTTATAGATGAGTATCGGCGGCGGCCGTTGGTGTGGCCGACGAAGCGAGGTTCAAGGAGGCGAATGAAATCGGGTTTGTGCGCCGGGGGTCGTAGCGCGGGCGGGAGAATCTCGGGGGGGAGGATAGCGGGGCACGAGGTTAGGGATTCGGGCGAGAGACTTTCGTCTGCATCAACAAGGCGGGTAGGCATGTGGGTGGGGTGAAGGGGTGACAGTCAAGAGGGGTGTGGGAGGGGGTGGGGTGGGTGAAAGATTTGATGGGTTTGTTACCGAAGTCTGCAGTGATGGTCTCCCAGCGACCTCCGTTGTGGCGTTCTAGAAGAGATAGTAGGAGTTGTAGCGCGCTGTTGTGGCGGTCCTGCCTTAGGCCAGACATGGATGGGCAGTTTCCGGCCATGTGGCCGTTGCTTGTGAATTGGCCACACATCGGACATCGCATGGTGGGGTTGTGTGTGAGGAGGCGGGTGTTGTGGACTCCCCATATGAATTCTTGCTTGTGGGTGAATTGGGTGTTGGTGAGTGTCGTGAGCTTTTTGTGGAAGGTGAAGTCGGCACCGTCTGCCGCGGCGCGGGCGAGGAGGGCACCTCGTTTGGATGTTTGTGAGAGGTGTGTATGTGTGTGTTTACAGCTGTGGGTGTGTGCGTCGGCTTTGAGGTTGGTGTATATGTAGGGTATGGGTTCCCCTTGGAGTTGTGGTATGAGGGTGAAAGGCCAGGTCCAGTGGCCTATTGACACGTCCGAGCCTGTGGTGTATGTGGTATATTGTGGTTGACCATTTGCAACTTGGTTGGCGAGTGCATCTGCGAGGTCGTTGCCTAGTGAGTGATTGTGTGCTTTAATTTTGCCGAGATGCGTGCGGATGCCTGCGTCGCAGCGGGTTTTGAGGGTGCGTGTGATGGAGAGGAGTGTGTCGCGGTGGATGTTGTGTCTATAAGCGGAAGGGCAGTTTAAGTATCCTTGTATGAGGCGGAGGGAGCACGCACTATAAGGAGGTGGGTATGTCCTAGTCGGAGGCCTATGTCAATGCCGGCTAGTTCTGCTCGATTGATAGTATGGGAGGGAGGGGTAGAAGTCACCAGAATTTTGATGCGGGTGTCCGAGGCGGGGTGGGTGGCTGCCGCGCCGAGGGGGGAGCTGCTTCCTTTTTTCGAGCCGTCTGTGTATACGAAGTCCTGCCAATTCCAAGCAAGGTTTCCTCTGGTGGGGGAGTATGTTACTTGTATGCGTTCATGGAGGGATTAGGTAAGGGGGTGAGTAGGGTTGGGGGGGAGATGGTCAATGCCTGCGGAGTACGGTGAGTAGGAGTCGGTGAGGTGTGGAGGTGGGATGGTGATGGTGGGGCTTGGGAGGTGTGTGTCGTAGATAGACTCGAGGGTGTTGTTGAGTGCGGTCATGGCTGTGTGTGAGGGTAGGGTGGGGAGTGCGAGGGGGTTAGCGACGAGGTAGATGTCGACCATCCAGCGCGTGCCGAATGGGGTAGGTGTGGGATGGCTTGTGTGTTGGTCGGGGGGTAGGAAGGTGTTCGCGTCGTTGGGAAGGGTGTATAGGTGATGTGTGTAGGGGGAGTTGATGTATTTGGAGTGGCGGTATGGTGTGTGTTCCCAACGGGGGAGAATAAAGATGGTTGCGCTGGGAGTGTGTGAGGTTGTGAGGTGTGCGCTGGTGATTGCATGTTCCATGGCGCGGCGCATGCATTCGTGGTCGTATTCGGGGTTGGCGATGTTGGTGCCTTGCCATGTGTGTGGGGCATTACTGCCGCTGGATGAGAAGACTATGTCTTCGGGGTAGAGTGAGTGGTAGGTGTGCGAGTGGAGTGATTTATTGAGGGGGTCGGAGTAGAGTTTTGTCTGAATGTGGAATGTGTGACGGAAAGCCGAGAGGAGGTCCTCTCTAGTGGCCCATCTGTTACGGGTGGTGGTGGCGGGTGTGGGTGAGTGGATTTCTGAGCGGGAACCTAGGCGAGTGAGAAGGTGGTAGACCTCCTCTTCGAACGTATGCTGTGAGAGGTCTGGGCGAAAGAGTTGGTAGAGGTGGCGTACGCGGGGGCCGTTAAGGGTGGTGACCGCGCGGCCGTCGGGGGTGCAGAGTATTGTGGTGTCGTGGAGTGATGGGTGTGCGTGGATGGCGAATGTACCGGTAGGGAGCATGTCGAGGTCGGGTTTGATGGGGTCGTGGTTGAATGTGATTAGGGGGTGTGTCCATGGAGGGGGTCCGGGTTCTGGCAAAATGGGTGTGGTGGAGGGGACAAAGCCGGAGTTAAATGCGGTGAGGGCGGTGGGGCCGGAGGGGGTCTCATTGATGGTGTCGTGTAGTTGTAGGCAGGGCGCCCACTGGACTTCGTGGAGGCGGGTGAGGTCGTGTTGTTTGCCGCGAGCGCACCAGTCGCACTGCCATGTGGCGGGACCTAGGGCGGGGCGGCATTGGGAATGGACGGCAAAGTGCGGGCATGTGCAGCAGGTGGAGGTGGATTCTGTGTGCAGAGGGTTATGGCATATGGAGCAATCGGCGGGGGTGGGGGTGGAAAGGCATACCGAAGTGGGGGTGGAAGAGATGAGGCGGAAGCCGTCGTCAAGTTGGAGTTGTATATCCCATTCCGTGAGGTGTTCCGGGGCCCATTCGACCATGTATTGTGTTTGTCCGTATTCTGTGTCTTTGTGTTTGGAAATGATGCGCGTTACGTCGCAGGGGGGGGAGTGGTGGTCGGAGGGGGTGAGGTATGTTGTGTCTATGTGCGTGATGGGTGCAGTGGGGGGGCAGTTTTTGGTGCGGGAGGTGTGGGTGTCGGGGGAGAGGGTGGGAGGGGGGCGGGGAAGGTGTGATGAGAGGAGGGGGATCCAGGAGGGGTGGAGAGTGGTGGGGGGGGGTGGCTTGTTTGGGGTTGAGGTTGGTGACGGGGAGGCGGTTGTGGACAGTGTCGGAGGGTTCGGTAAGAATTGCGAAGAGAAGGCGAATTGGGATAGAGAGTGAAGCGGTGGACCCCGTAAGTTTGGAGATGGATTTGCAGGATTTGAGAATGAAGGGGCCAGCCTAATCTAGCTCCCGCGTGACTTCGATCTTGCCGAAGATAGGAGGGGAAAGGCTGGCAAAAACCTCCCCTCACGTAGTCGCTAGTTGATCCCGTCGTCGCATCCCGTAGACCCCGCCCTAAGGTCGTTGGCGCTCCTCCCGACGCGACATTCCTCCTTATCGAGGTCCCCCGTCACCTCGAGGGCAGGTGGGGGGGGGCGAAACACACAAACATAAAGAAAATCTGGAGCTCATGCCTCCGCGTCCGGATTTTTCCCGCTCATTTCCCCGAATTTTTCTCTGTCTAGTACCCGGGTACCTATATGATAGTCTGACCTTCGCCCGTACCCTTCCCCCATCCGATCGCGCGCCCACCGAGCAGTCTTGTTTCGAGTGTGGGCATCCGCGCTCACCCGGGCCCACACTCTCTTTGTACAGGTATGTCAAACGGTAGTGGGTGTCGAAAAGGGGGAAGAGCAGGTCACCGTAGCCGGATCCTTCGGGCCGCGGGTGCACGGAAATTAATCAAAACCCTTCGTGCGGGGTTTTCCGGCGGCGCCCACCCGGAGGGTCGTCGTCGCCAGATCGTGTCGCTCCCCCCGTCGCGACTATCCTCCTTGCCGCCCAAACGTACTCGTCCCCCCGGGAGATGTAGCCTAGCGACGTAGTAGTCCGCAAGTGAGCGCCTTGCCATTGTGATGCTTTCCGACTCGCTCGAAACCGGGTACGGACATTATTTTTAGTTTGCCAAAAAGCCCTCCGTGCATGGCTTTCCGGCGGCGGCTGATCCTGAAGATCGCCGCCGCCTCACGTAGCCGCTTCTCCGCTTGCGACCGACCACCGGCATGTGTCATGTCGCGCCTCAACCCCCGTAAAGGCTCGACTTGCACATGGCTGGTCGACGGCGAGCGAGCGCCCTTTCATGGCGCCGCTTCCCGGCTAACCATCGCCGGCTCCAACAACCGGGTCCCACCGCTGATCCGGCCGTACCCTCCTCGCCATCAAACGCTCATGAGGTACCACCCCCAAAAATAGGACTGCATCAAGTAGTTGTTTACCACGAAGAAAAGTATCGGACGGCCGAGCGATAAGTCTTGGCGCCGGTGTTGCACTGAAGTTGTTTACCAAAATGTCCTATGTACATGGCTTTGCCGACAACTGTTGGTCCCGTGGATCGCGTTGTCGGCGCTCTTAGCCCCCTACCGTGCCAAGCATGGCACGGCTACGGGGTTTCTTGCGCCCACAACGGGGAGATGAGGGGATGCCGACGGGCATGCGAGCGCAATCCACTCAAGGGCCGCCGCCGTTGCGCCGCCGGCGGGCGCCGGGACTGTGGCAATTACTGCGGTTGCTTACAATTTCTAACCTCCGAGGAACGTCGGCACACATCGCCACATAGGTGTGTCGATAGGTGTACCTGGTCGAAGAGTACCCGGCCCAATCTTTGCTTTGAAGTGTCCTAAATGGCTGAGCAACTGATGGCCGTTAGACAACATCCGGTCCAATTTGCTGATATTGTTGTAAATTATTATTATTTCCATGTTCACGAATCGCTAATGACAATTCTTACAAAACTAGGCATAGCCGGCGACGATGGAACACCGTTGTCATGCTGAGCATGAAGGCTCAGCATGTTAAGGTGGCTAAATTAGCGGTGCCACAAACATGGTCGTGCTGAGCAGTGAGTGCGACATCAATGATATGCACAAGTTGTCTATCCACAAAGGACAGCCTCTAATGTAGTGTCTCGTGTCCGAGAAGGTAAAGGTTGTTTCCCGCATGCTTCAACAAAACCATTATTGTCGGTACCAACAAGAGGCCAACATCATAGTCAGTGGAGAAACTGAAGTCGCAGCCGCTACGGGACTGCATGCATATGATGATGAGTAGGCTGCTGCCGACGCGTTGTGAAGAGCGTGACGAAATTCCGGGGTTATACAAGGAATACGTGGTACGATGTATAACTTGGCAAGGCACAAGGGAGATGGCCAGCTGAATTTTGCCGCTGCCCATACCGTTAATACCCACACCACCGACACGAGAAGAGTTCGACGGTGGAATAAACGATATGAAATCAGTGCGGTACGCGGTGTGATTTATCGAGCAGGTCGAATCGACCACCAAGAGCTGTGAGAGATACGGCAAGGGGTGAGCAAGGATGTGAATGCAACATGGTTGAAGGGGACAATGACCTCTATGTCATCGTCTACGTCCGTGCATTCTTCCACGGTGGGTTCATCCCCGCTACGGAGAGGAGCATCGTCGTGAGGGACGTCGCTCAAGAGGGTGGTGTGCGCCGAAGTAATGCTAGGAGATCCGTACTTTTGGATGACCAATTAGCGCTTAGCCAATGGTCCATTTTAGTAGTGCTGCATAAGAGGCCGTGCGTGACTACAAGATGTGGTCTAGGCTACCACATGCGTTGCACTTGATTCGTAGGCCACGACCTCCACGGCCGCTAGAGCCACGAACGCTTCTCGTGCTGACCACGACTAGGAGCCGCGACCGCAGAGATGGGAGGGGCAAAGGTAGCACATACAACCAAGTCGGATCTATGGAGTTCCTCCATATTCTAGGCTAGGTGGAGGATGTTGACCATGACGTCGTCCGATGACAGAAGATGATTGGTGTGAAAAGCGTTTATGACACACAATTTAACCGGTGCCAGAAATGCCACGAAGCATCATGAGACCGAGGTGGTTCGGGTGAATGGCGGCTGAACCATCTATCATCTCGGAAGTACCGTTAAAGTCATCGAACGACGGACGCATGAAGTGGACGTACTCCGTAAGCGACTGTGCGAGGCGGAACATTAGGTTGTCCAAGGGGGACATGGAGCGCTCGAATGACCGCCCATCGAGACGCTTACACAAGATATCCCAAGGATAAGCAGCATAATCAAGCGGCGAGGAAGATGCGCAACTGACCGCTTGTTCAGCGCGTTTGTTCTCGCAGGAGCATAGAGGAGGAAGGCAAAGGCACAATTCCAATGGACATGCTAACTTTGACCTACAGACCCAAGCCATGTCTCATCGATCACAGAAGGGTTACCGATCGAAACTCGTGAAAACACTTACTCAGCGTACGAATTAGAAGTTTTGGCCGTATGCGAAGCTGGCAAGCATTGGAGGTGCTATCTTGAAGGGTGCTCTAAGTTCCTTGTCGTACCAAACCACGACACACTGCGACATCGGCTCAAGCAACCGAACAACATGCTGAACAAGCGGCAAGCAAGATACCTCCGGGATTCGCAACCGTTTGTGGGCTCAATGACACTTGCATATCGCAAGGGAGCTCTGAACGAAGATGATCCGTTAAGTCGGCGTCCATACTTCGTACCTCATGCCACAGTTCCATTGTCTTTGGATGACGGGGTTCCGTGAGATCGAGAATTACGACGGAAGTCCCAACTGCTGTTAGAAGACGCACATTTAAACTTAATGACGGTTAACGCGTTGCAACTCAGCCCTGAGTTTGCTGATCTCATTCGCGAGAGGTACTCCCAAGACTCGTTTTATGGGGACGAGGGTGAGTGGACGAAAGACAACCGGATTGAAGCCATAGATGGATATTTTGGCGTCTCGACCGCCTCTGTACTCCGCGGAACTCTGAGCTCCGACTGAGGTAGATCACACAGATGCACGAAAGTTCGTCAGATGGTCACAAAGGAGTCGCTAGCACTCTTGCTAAAACGCTCGATAGATTCAGGTGGAAACGCATTCGCCAAGATGTGAAAGATTTTTGTGAGCGTTGCGTCGTGTATCGACGAGCACATATTCAACCGCAGATGGCTGCGACTCTTTACCCATTACCTGTTCCACCTAGACCGCGGCACACAATTGGTCTTGACTACTTCACACACTTGCTTGAGAACAATGTCTTTAACAATGTGCTGACTGTAGTCGATCATCCGACTCGTATGGCCCATTTTATGCCGTGTACATAAACCATTACCGCCGATGAAGAAACTGCTACTTTGTTTTTATAGGGAGTCTACCGATTACATGGACTACCCCGTGTGCTCATCAGTGATTGCGACCCGAAATTCGTCAGTGGCTTCTGGCATACACTTTGGCGACGCCTTGGAACGCGCATGAATATGTCTCCCGGTCGACACCCAGAGACATACGGACTGACGGAGCGCGTGAACAACACATTCCAGCAGTTTTTTCGCTGCTTATGTTGTTACGACGGTTCTGACTCGACGGCCCTATTACCTCAAGTGAAATTTGCGTACAAAATTGAGCACACCCCTTTTGAGGCTAACTTTGGGTTCGCTCATGAGGAGCCCCCATATCTATTGTTTAGCATGCGACCTTCAACTCCAGTTTCGCAAGACGCGTCATAGCGGTTACAATTGTTACATGAAGTCCATACCCTGCTACGCTTTGTGTTACCACTACACAAAGACGAGATGCATGCACGCACGGAACCGTCTACAACCCCACACTTCGTCAGAGGAGACTATTGAACCATGCAAACACAGTTAGTGTGGAAGATAACGTACGCAAACGTAGTTACAGTCACAGTCCCGCAAACGGAACAGTTAAGGCGACAACCAGCCTACAGGCGTGGTGTCGGGACAACAGAAGTGTTAGAGCTGTAGCCTAGCGACAGCTCTGTACCGAGTCAAACAGTTTATCGGTATGTCCGATCTAGACATGTACTAATCATATCTAGAGTAGCTTACAGTAGCTATCTACAACTAATACGTATGCGGTATTACTTACAACACTTCCCCTGAAGGTAGCTACGGGATGAAGCGTTGCATTGGGTCTTGTCCTCTAAGGATCGCACTTCGGTGTCGTGCTAGTGCAGGTCCTGGGAGGGGTTTGGTGAGCATGTCAGCCACCATCTGGTCAGTGGGGAGGTACCTCAACTTGATGGTCCCTTGCTCCACGTGGTCTTTGAGGAAGTGCCACTTCAGGCCGATGTGTTTAGTCTTCTCGCTGACCAAGGCATTTTGGGAGTATGCAATGGCGCTTTGGTTGTCCTCCCAGATGGTGGTGGTTTCGGTGATGGGGGAGTCGAAGATTTCCCCCAGGAGTTGTCGGAGGTGGAGTCCCTCCTTGGTGGCGTCAGCTGCAGAGTAGTACTCGGCTTCACACGTGGATTGAGCCACACAAGTCTGTTGTTTGGACTTGTAACTGATTGGCCCGCGTCCGAGGGTGAAGAGATAGCCCGAGCGAGACTTGCGGGTGCTGCTGTCGTTGGCCCAATCAGCGTCGGCAAAGCCTGTGAGTTGGAGACTGTGGTCCATGCCCCCCCCCAACGTCAGGCGCATGTTGATGGTGCCATGGAGGTAGCGGAGGACCTTTTTCAGAGCCTGCAAGTGTGCCTCGGTGGGCGAGGCTTGGGCAGAGCCGAGGATGCTCAATGCCGTGGAGACATCGGGGCGTGTACAAACGGCGGCGTATTGAAGGCTGCCCAGGAGGCTTGGGTAGACGTCCTTGGCCACTCCTGTGAGAGAAGGCGAGTTCAAGTGTGTAAGGCCGGCGAGGAAGCCTGGGTCCATCGGAAGGGACGACGGCTTAGAGTCAGACATGCCGTATTTGGCGAGGATGTCGCGCAGGTACTTGGACTGGTCCAGCGAGATTGTGCGCGTGGAGCGATCGCGGGTAATGTGCATGCCGAGGAGTTGGGAGAGGTCGCCTAGGTCCTTGATTTTGAACCGTGCTCCGAGTTGGGCTTTGAACGATGCGAGCCAGGTGGCATCATTGCAGGCTGCGGGAATGTCATCGACGTACATGGCGATCATGGCGAAGACGTGGCCGGCGCGGTAGATGTAGATGCACGGGTCGGAAACGCATTGTTGCCATCCATGGTCGACGAGCCACGCACGAAGTAGCATGTTGAACTCGCGGGGGGACTGCTTAAGGCCGTAGAGGCAACGCTTGATGAGGTGACAAACCTTGGACGTTCCATCGGTGAAGCCGAGGGGCTGGCGGATGTACACATCCTCCCGGATGGGGGCGTAGAGAAACGCTGTGTCGATGTCAAGTTGGCAGAGTTCAAGGTCGCGGGCGGCTGCAATGGTCAGGAAGAGACGCAGGCTGGCCATGCGGATGACCGGGGAGAAGGTCTCTGTGTAGTCCAGTCCAGCGCGTTGACTGCACCCCTTGGCGACGAACCGCGCTTTGAAGCGGGAGACGTCGCCGGCTGTATCCGACTTGACTTTAAAGATCCACATGCTGTTAACGACCATGCGGCCGGGGGGGAGGTCCACAAGGTCCCACGTGCCGTTGCTGATGAGGGAGGAATACTCCTGTTGCATAGCGGCTTGCCATTGGGGGGCTTGGGCGCTGTCCAGCGCAGCTCGGTAGGATTTTGGTTCCACACACTCTCGGGCGGAGAGGAGGGCGACGGCAGTAGGGGACGTGCCGGCAGGTGTGTGTGGGGGACCAGTGACAAGGTTGGGGACGTGAGGGTGCTCAAAGATGTCCTCTTGAGCTTTTCCTTGTTCAGGATCACAACACGCCGTGACGAGTGTGGGTGGGTAGTCTGACAAGTGGGCAACCATATCGCCGTAGCGAATGGGGTGGGAGCGGAGCCGAGCATGGCGAGGGGTTGGTGGGGGGGGCAGGGGTGTGGGTGATGTGAGGTCAATGGGGTGGGATAGGGGTGAGTCTGCGGGGACGTCGTCCGAAGAGTCGGTGATGGCCGAGTCGACGGAGGGTTGTGTGTCGAAGCCTGGGGTTACTTCCTGAAAGACAACATGTACGGAAGTGGTGATGCGACGTGTTTCCGGATTGTAGACACGATACCCGGGTGCGTCAGGGGGATAGCCCACCATGACGCCGCGAAATGCTTTTTCACTGAGTTTCCGACGTTGTTTGTCGGGGACCTTGGCGAAAACGGCGCAGCCGAAGACGCGGAACTTGGAGGCGTTGGGCACTGACGACGTAAGGAGTGTGAGGGGGACGCCCCCATGAGGTCCGACCGAGCGACTATACGTGCGGTTGCGAAGGTACACAACTGTGCTGACAGCGCACGACCACATGGAGTTGGGAACGGCCATGTTGTGGAGCATCGCCGATGCATTGTCCCGGATGGTGCGCCAGGGACGTTCGGCCTTGCCGAGCATGTGGTGGGCGTATGGGGCAGAGAACTGTACCCCGACGCCGAGGTGTGCGCACATCTGGCGAGTGACAGCAGCTTCAAACACAGAGTCAGAGTCAAATTTGAGGACCGGTGCGAACGCGCCCGTCTGGGAGTGATGGCGGGCATGCATGTGTTTGATGTCCAAGAGGATGGTTTCCAATTCCGAACATGCGTCGTCTTTAGACTTAAGGAACCGCACCCACATGTAGTTGGTGTGGTGGTCGATGACGAGCAAGCAGTAGCGGAGGCCATGTGGGGAGGGGACATTGACCGGGCCCCAGAGGTCAGCGGACAGGTTGAGGAGGGGGTGGGATGGCTTCGCGCAAGCGGCTGTGTTGCGTGGTGCAGCTGTGGCTTTGTGAAGGAGACAAGAGTCGCACGAAACTTTGGTTACAGCGCTAGTTAACACAGGGCTAGTCGGGACTCCGTGAGTATGTTGGGCCTGAAGGCTTTGCATGTTGAGGTGGCCATATCGACGGTGCCATAGGACGGGATCACACTGGGCAGTAAGGGCAACCTGAGGTGAGGGGTCAAGTGCCGGCGGGGCGGGTGGGCTGGAAGGGAGGGCCGGCTGGTGGGGAAGGAGGTAGAGACCGTTTCCGGACGGTTCTAGCATACCCATGCCTGTGGGTACCAAAAGCAAACCAGTGTCAGAGTTGGAGGGGAATATGAATTCACAACCGCTGTGAGTTTGCATCCAGCTGACACTAAGAAGTCTGCCGATACGCTGTGCTGAACGAGATGATAGGTCAGGGGTGTAGAGTGCATACACAGTGCGGTGAATTAGCTGGCCAGAGGCAAGTCTGACAGAAAGTCGCACTGAGCCACTGCCCTTAACGTCAACGCCGACACCGCCCACGCGAGAGGGAGTGGAGGGGGGCGTGAATTTCACGAAGTCATCTCGGAACGCAGTGAGGTTAATCGAGCAGGCGGAATCAACGACCCAAAACTTTGACAGATTACGACCCGGGGCGAGGGAAGAGGAGAATGCCACAGAGCTGAATGGGACACTCACCTCGTCGTCAGCGTCGTCATCAACGCAGTCCGCGAAGGTGGGTATGCAATCGGTGTCATCGGCGGGGGCGTCGTCGGCAGGGACGTCGCTCAGCAGCGCAGCGTGAGCAGAGGGGGTGCCGTCGGCGGCGCCGTACTTCTGGACTGTCAGCCTACGCTTGGCAAGATTCCACTTAAGAATAGCGTCATCAGTGGCATTGCACGCGGACATGAGATGGTGGAGGCTGCCACAAACGCCACACTTGTTGGGTCGATGGCCGCGAGGGTTACGGTGTGGTGGGCCTCGACCGCTGTGCGAGCCGCGGCCCGCAGCGACGAACGCGGAGATGGGAGGAGGTGATATGTCCGGAGCGGTTGCGTCCGGAGCAGGGTGGTCTTCCATGTTGTGCGCAAGGTGTAGAATGCTCGCCATAACTTCATCAGCCGACATGATGTAGTCCGTGTCGAAGGCGTTGATGACGCATTGCTTCGCCTGACCGTGTGGGCCGCTGCTAGAAATGCCGCGCAGCATGAGGAGACCGAGGTGGTGGGGGTGGATTATTGAACCATGCAAACACAGTTAGTGTGGAAGATAACGTACGCAAACGTAGTTACAGTCACAGTCCCGCAAACGGAACAGTTAAGGCGACAACCAGCCTACAGGCGTGGTGTCGGGACAACAGAAGTGTGAGAGCTGTAGCCTAGCGACAGCTCTGTACCGAGTCAAACAGTTTATCGGTATGTCCGATCTAGACATGTACTAATCATATCTAGAGTAGCTTACAGTAGCTATCTGCAACTAATACGTATGCGGTATTACTTACAACACTCCCCCTGAAGGTAGCTACGGGATGAAGCGTTGCATTGGGTCTTGTCCTCCAAGGATCGCACTTCGGTGTCGTGCTAGTGCAGGTCCTGGGAGGGGTTTGGTGAGCATGTCAGCCACCATCTGGTCAGTGGGGAGGTACCTCAACTTGATGGTCCCTTGCTCCACGTGGTCTTTGAGAAAGTGCCACTTCAGGCCGATGTGTTTAGTCTTCTCGCTGACCAAGGCATTCTGGGAGTATGCAATGGCGCTTTGGTTGTCCTCCCAGATGGTGGTGGTTTCGGTGATAGGGGAGTCGAAGATTTCCCCCAAGAGTTGTCGGAGGTGGAGTCCCTCCTTGGTGGCGTCAGCCGCAGAGTAGTACTCGGCTTCACACGTGGATTGAGCCACACAAGTCTGTTGTTTGGACTTGTAACTGATTGGCCCGCGTCCGAGGGTGAAGAGATAGCCCGAGCGAGACTTGCGGGTGCTGCTGTCGTTGGCCCAATCAGCGTCGGCAAAGCCTGTGAGTTGGAGACTGTGGTCCATGCCCCCCCCCAACGTCAGGCGCATGTTGATGGTGCCATGGAGGTAGCGGAGGACCTTTTTCAGAGCCTGCAAGTGTGCCTCGGTGGGCGAGGCTTGGGCAGAGCCGAGGATGCTCAATGCCGTGGAGACATCGGGGCGGGTACAAACGGCGGCGTATTGAAGGCTGCCCAGGAGGCTTGGGAAGACGTCCTTGGCCACTCCTGTGAGAGAAGGCGAGTTCAAGTGTGTAAGGCCGGCGAGGAAGCCTGGGTCCATCGGAAGGGACGACGGCTTAGAGTCAGACATGCCGTACTTGGCGAGGATGTCGCGCAGGTACTTGGACTGGTCCAGCGAGATTGTGCGCGTGGAGCGATCGCGGGTAATGTGCATGCCGAGGAGTTGGGAGAGGTCGCCTAGGTCCTTGATTTTGAACCGTGTGCCGAGTTGGGCTTTGAACGATGCGAGCCAGGTGGCATCATTGCAGGCCGCGGGAATGTCATCGACGTACAGGGCGATCATGGCGAAGACGTGGCCGGCGCGGTAGATGTAGATGCACGGGTCAGAAACGCATTGTTGCCATCCATGGTCGACGAGCCACGCACGAAGTAGCATGTTGAACTCGCGGGGGGACTGCTTAAGGCCGTAGAGGCAACGCTTGAGGTGACAAACCTTGGACGTTCCGTGTGTACATGGATTAACAGGTTATGGGCCCTCCGCGTTTACGTGGGGTTTACTAGGGCACCGGCCGGAGTTTGTCCATTAAGGGGGAGTGTTTACATATCCCTCCGTAGGGCTTCTAATGGACACATGGATGGCAACGGAGCCATCAGCCAACTGGCATGTGTCGTTGTACTCGTCAAAGGTCTGGCGCATGTAGTGGACATAGTCACTGAGTGACTGACCGGGGCGCTGTCTGACCGTGAGATTGTCCAAGAGGGACAAGGAGCGAGCAAAAGACCGACAGTCGAGGCGTTCACAAAGGATGTCCCACGCGGCAGCGGCGCAGTCTGGGCGTGCTGGAGAAACGCATTTCATGGCTTGGTCAGCGCGCTTATTCGCGCTGGCTGCATGGAGGAGCAGCGTGTAGGCGTAGTGTTGCGCTTGTTCGTCGAGCCAGACGCCGGAGTCGCGGATGGCCAGCTGAGGAATGAGGTATGCGGCCTTGATGGAGAGGAAATTAAGGAAGGTCCTCTTCCATTGCTTAAAGTCCGTGGTCGGGCACATGACGGGGACCGACATCTTCATGGACCGGTTGAGGGCGTCCTTGTCGAAGCCGGGGGCTTCGTGTGCCGCCCGGTTGATGACCACCGGGTCGATAGTGGGGCGACGACGGCCCCGGGGGTTGGGGTCGCCATGTTGGAGTGGGGGAGAGTGCCGGCCATGAAAGGGAGGAGGTGGGCCACCGGGAAAGGGAGAGCGGCCGGCCATGGGACGCGGCGGGCCGTACGAGTGCGGGTGGTCACGGTAGGGGGGGATGAGATGAGAGGGCGCCTCCGTGATATGGGGGCCGGGGTGGTGAAGGGCATACCCGGCGTGGGGGAAGGGGGGAGGTGGTGGGAGGTGATCAACCCGGATGGCGTGACGCGAGGGGTCGTAGTGCGCCTCGGCACGCGCGGGCTCGCGGGGCGCATCGTGGCGGCGCTGTGCGACTGTTGGGTCGCTAACAGGGGCTGCAGCAGGAAAGAGTGTTTCTGCGTCCGGGGTTACGAAACCAGGCTGGGTATGGTCACTCAGGTGGAGGGTGTGACCGTCGTGGCTGTGCCGGACGGGTTCGAGTGGGGCATGGTGGCGGCGCTGAGCTACAGGGGGGTGCGGATTAGTACCCGCAGCAGCGACAGCACCCTCGGCCGACTGCGAGTCGAAACGAGCAGTTAAGCTCGCCACTTGCGCAACGAGCAGCGCGAGAGTATCGGGGGGGTGATCGAGGGTGCTCTGGTGAGAGCCTGACTCAGGGGAATCAGCAGGTGAATCAGGCGGGTTTTTCTGCTCCATTTCGACAGAGGGAAAAAAAAAAAAAAGAGCTGAAGGAAAAAACAGGCAGCGGTAAAAACCGCTAGCCGGACTCGTGCCTAACAGCGGTATGCTAAGAGACGGCCTGATGCCCGCCGACCCCTCGGCCTGTAGCCCCGGGGTGTCTCAGAGCACCTTTTCTGTATCCTCCACCCAGTGTGGGGCACAAGTCGAGGCCAAGGCCAGGACAGGTGGAGCGCTGCGCTGGTGGTTGATGCGCGAGGCTAGTATAAAAATAAAAATAAAAGGTAAGCTACGGCTGGCGTGCGACCTGTGGATGCGTATTCACCCGACAGTGCACCCCCCCGTTCTCCAGCTTGGACATGTGTGCACCCTGTCCACACACGACGAGTGCGTCGGTGTGGTTGGCTGGCTATCTCCGGCGGGTGGCTGGCTTAAGAGGGTGGTGGCGGGTTTTAAAAATCGCAGTTTATACTGGCGATACCGCCGACTACAGGTTGAAAGTACTAGGTGTCTATAGAAACTTGCCTTCTGCGGGAGAGCTGTCGATCGCAGCTCGCCGAACCAGGTTGTCGCGCGTGAGTGACGTGAGGCGGGGGCCCATAACCTATTGAACCATGCAAACACAGTTAGTGTGGAAGATAACGTACGCAAACGTAGTTACAGTCACAGTCCCGCAAACGGAACAGTTAAGGCGACAACCAGCCTACATGCGTGGTGTCGGGACAACAGAAGTGGGAGAGTTGTAGCCTAGTGACAGCTCTGTACCGAGTCAAACAGTTTATCGGTATGTCCGATCTAGACATGTACTAATCATATCTAGAGTAGCTTACAGTAGCTATCTGCAACTAATACGTATGCGGTATTACTTACAACAGAGACAAGGTGTCAGTTATTACAATAAACCTCTTCTTACGTGGAAAACCAAACAGGAAACTGCGGGACCGACAGCTCGGACCTTTTATAGTGGAGCAGATTGGTAAACACAGTTGCATATTGAAACTTCCAACTACATTACGCTTACATCTTGTGTTCCATGTGAACAACTTACGGCCCTGCTCTATCGCTCCACTACGACCAGCTGTCCCGGTGACTATTCCAGAAGGTGACGATGAAGAGTTTGACGTCTCTCACATGTCTTCCGTGTGCATCAAGTCGTTACATGGACGACGAGGCAAATATTTACTCTTCATGACGCACTTTAGTGATGCCGATATTCCACCTATTCGGCACCGACTGAAACGAGGTTCATCGAACAATGGCGTTACAAGATTTCTTGAAGACATCCCAATGGCACAAGTTTGCCAAGACTCATGCGTACATTGACTTCATGCACGCTCACCTAGCGCGCATTCTTGAGTCACAATAACTGCTTCAGTAAAGGAGCTTAGACCACGGAGGTTTGCCTCGCGGCAACCTCAAGATCTGTCACGAGGGGGAGTCTTGCAACAGTACATTGCATTACATTGTACAGGTACTCGTGAGTAATTCTAATTCGTGCTATTCCATCGGAAAGACGTACAACGTGGGTACGTCGCTATTGCAATTTAGCAAGAGTTTTGATGCGTAATGTACAACCAATACTTCCCAGTACGTACAGATGCGCACAATTAATCTAACTAGCAAGACCACGCGCCAAGCGAGGTTTCCAGTGCAGAATGTGATTCCCCAGACTTGACGAAACGCGTCGCAAGTCTATTGATGACGGCTAGAAAGCCCTAGCACCTGACACGTAAGCCAAGCGAGAGCATGTGCAAGCTAACGAGGCAAAGACTATATAAGCCTAGTGAAGTAGAGGGAGGTGACAGAACCATTTAGCAATTCCCTTTGTTCAACTACAATATACTGCTAAAGTACAAACAATGAGACATCTTCTTATCTCTTCCCATCTGCACCTCCATGGGGCGGTTAGCCTCCTCAAGCTAAACGCTATCACAAAACAGTTCTAATCTGTCTAGTTCTGACGTTGCAAGATGGCAAAATGATGTTGTCGATGAGAGAAATTGAAATTGAAATTGAAATTGTTTACAACATGTACCGTATGCGCCGGTTTTCACAAAAAGCCGTATGCGCCGGTTGCTGTCTCTGGGACCTCCCAACTATGCCATACAGGGAACTTACAAGTAAGGGCTAGACCGTGAACCACCTATGTCCAACCTCTCCAAGGGTGTTTGAGGGTTTTACTCCCCCCCGGGGAGGGTCTGATGCGGGGTGAAGGCGGTGTGCATTTAGGGTCGTGCGAAGGGGCAATGTGCGGAGGTGCGGCGGGAGGTCGTGCGGGATTTGATGCGGTATATGAGTAGGAGATAATGCAGCCATTGGACAGTATGCGTGTGGAGTTGTGCAAGGATGCGAGACGTGTCGAGTCGTGCTTTGGAGACGAGTTTATCATGAGGGTCGGTGCGGGCTGTGAGTAGGGAGGTGAGACTCGTGATGGTGGAGGAGTGCGGTGTACCTGTGCGGCTCATGACGATGGGAAGGATGTCGACTTCGGTACCTGGCCAGTGGCTGCGGATGGCGTTTACGAGGGGTGTGTATTCGGCACGTATGAGGTTAGCTGTGTGGGAGAGGTTGTAGTCTGTGGAGTACTTCCATTCCCCTATCTGAATCTTTTTTATGGATGCGTAACGTCGGCGACCGTTTGAGTGACCTCGATGAGAGATGTTGAGAGGGTGTCTCACTACTTGTACTTTAGCAGTATATGTTGTAAGCGAACAAAGGAATTGTTAAATGGTTCTATCACCTCCCTCTATTGCACTGGGCTTAAATAGGTTTCTGCCCAGCTAACTTTCGCTTGCTTGCCTCGCTTACGTGTCAGGCGTTAGGGTTTTCTAACCGTCGTCATCTGTCTAGCGACGCGGCTCGTCTAGCATGGAGAATCACGACGCGGCATGTTTTGCATCGGAGAACTCGCTTAGGCGCGTCTTCTAGCTAGTTATATTAATTATGCGTACCAGTACGTACCGGGAGGTATTGGTCGTACAGTAGGCATCAGTACCCTTGTGAATATTGCAGTAGCGACGTACCCACGTTTGTACGTCCGTCCGTTGGAAAAGCACGAATTGAAATTAGTAACGAGTACTTGTACAATGTCCTGCAATGTACTCTTGCATGATTGTACTCGTCACACTCGTACCCTCCCCCTCGTGACAGATCTTTGAGGCCGCAGCGAGGCAGACCTCCGTGGTCTAAGCTCCTTTACTGAGGCAGTTACCGGGACTCATGAATGCGCGCTAGGTGAGCGTGCATGAAGTCGATGTACGCCTGAGTCTTGGCAAAAGTGTGCCATTGGGGCGTCTCCAAGAAATCTTGTAACGATGTTGTCCGGTGTACTTCGTTCAACCGGTGCTAGACAGGTGGAATGTCGTCATCATTGAAGTGCGTCATGAAGAGCAAGTGGTTGCCTCGTCGTCCATGTAGTGACTTAATGCACACAACAAAGATGTGCGAGACATCAAAATCCTCGTCGTCTCCTTCAGGTATAGTCACCGGGACAGCTGGTCGTAGTGGAGCGGTAGAGCATGGTCGTAAATTGTTCACATGGAACACATGATGTAAGCGTAATGTCGCTGGAAGTTTCAATATGTAAGTGTGTTTCCCAATTTTCTCCTCCACTATAAAAGGTCCAAGCTGTCTAGCTCTGAGTTTACGATTCGACTGTCAACGCAGAAAAAGGTTGGTTGTGACTACTGACACCTTGTCTCCTCTGGCGAAGTGTGGCGCTGTAGACGGTTATGTGCGCGCTTGCATCTCGTCTTTGTGTAGTTGTAACACAGAGCGTACCATGGTATGTACTTCCTGTAACAATCTTAACCGCTCTGTTGCGTCTTGCGAAACTGGAATTGACGGTCGCATGCTAAACAACAGGTCATGAGGCTCCTCAAGAGATAATCCAAAATTAGCCTCGAACGGTGTGTGTTCAATTCCGAGTGCACGAGAGGCGTTGTACGCAAATTCCACTTGTGGTAGTAGAGTCGTCCAATCAGAGCCATCATAGCAACAAAAACAACGAAGAAGCTGCTGAAATGTGCTGTTCACGCGCTCTGTCATTCCGTCTGTCTATGTATGTCGAATGGGAGACATATTCATGCGCGTTCCAAGGTGTCGCCAAAGTGTCTGCCAGAAGCCACTGACGAGTTTCGGGTCGCGGTCACTGATCAGCACACGGGGTAGTCCATGTAAACGGTAGACTCCCTGTAAAAACAAAGTTGCAGTTTCTTCGGCAGTAACAACCTATGTACACGGCAGAAAATGGGCCATTCGAGTTAGACGGTCTACTACAATCAGCACAGTGTTAAAGCCATTGCTCTCAAATGTGTGTCAAGTAGTCAAGACCAATTGTATGCCACGGTTTGGATGGAACATGTAGTGGGTAAAGAGTCGCAGCCATTTGCGGTCGAATCTTTGCCCGTCGATACACAACGCAACGCTCACAAGAATCTTTCACATCTTGGCGAATTCGTTTCCACCAGAATCTGTCGAGTGCTTTAGCAAGAGTGCTAGCGACTCCTTTGTGACAAGTTGACGAAATTTCGTGCAACTATGTGATCAATCTCAGTCGGAGCTCAGAGTTCTATGGAATACAGAGGCGATAGAGGCGCCAAAAATATCCATATATGGCTTCAATCCGGCTGTCTTTCGTCCACTCACCCTCGTCTCCATAAAACGAGTCTTGGGAGTACCCCTCGCGAATGAGATCAGCTAACTCAGGGCTGAGCTGCAACGCGTTAACCGTCAGTAAATTTAAATGTGCGTCTTCAAACAGCAGCTGGGACTTCGCCGTAATTCTCGATCTAACGGAACCTCGCCATCCCAAAATAAGGGTACTGTGGCATGAGGTACGAAGTTTGGACGCCGGCTTAACGGGTCAGCTTCGTTCAGAGCTCCCTTGCGATATGCAAGTGTCATCGAGCCCACAAACGGTTGCAAATCCCGCAGGTATCTTTCTTGCCGCTTGTTCAGCCTGTTGTTCGGTTGCCGGAGCAGATGTCGCAGTGTGTCGTGGTCTGTTACGACAAGGAACTTAGAGCATCCTTCAAGATAGCACCTCAAATGCTTGGCATCTTCGCATACGGCCAAAGCTTCTAAGTCGTACGCAGAGTAAGTGTTACCACGCTCAGCTGGATTCAACTTACGCGCCCAGTAAGAGAATGGTTGAAGACCTCCTCCTTGGTCTTGCATCAAGATTGTTGCAATCCCCACTGTTGAAGCATCTGTAGCCACGGTGAACGTCGCGTCCGAGCCGACATCCGGAAGGATTAGGCATGGCGCGGAAATGAGCCGTAACTTGAGAGTCTCAAAGGCTTCCAAACAGGTAGGCGTCAGCGTAACCTTCTCTTGCTGAGACTTCCGCAGTAAGTCCGTCAATGGAGCCGTAAGGTCGCTGAAATGATGAATAAATCTGGCATAGAAGTTGCAAAACTGTACGAAACTGCGAACCTCCTGCGTCGTGGGCACTGGCCAGTTTGCAACGGCCTCGACTTTCTTTGTGGAAACCGATATTTGACCAGCTGACACATTATAGCCAAGATACTCCATTTCTTGAGGGCCGAAGAATCATTTCTTAAGGCGTAACTTCAAGCCCTCTTCCTTTAATCGCTGTAACACGAGACGCACGTGCTCTAGGTGTTCCTCTAGAGTTCGACTGTAGACACAAACGTGATCGAGGTAGACATAAACGAACTTATGTAAAAAGTCGCGAAGTACGTCATTCATCATTCGCTGAAATGTAGCTGGCGCATTGCACAGTCCAAACGGCATGGCGGCCCATTCCATTAAGCCATCAAGGGTCTGAAACGCCGACTTGTGGATGTCCTTGTCACGCACTCGAACTTGCCAGAAGCCAGAGGCGAGGTCGAGGTGGGTGTAAAAGTTCGCGTCCTTAAGTTCATCGAGCGTGTCGTCCACACGCGGAAGCGGGTAAGCATCTTTACGCGTAACCTCGTTAAGGCCACGGTAGTCAATGCACAGACGTAGCGAGCCATTCGCTTTACGGACAAAAAGAATTGGCGGGCCGAACTCACTGTAGTTGGGACGGATCAGACCGGCCTCCATTGTGTCTTTGAGCTGTCGGTTTAGCTCAGCGCGCTCTGCAGGAGATAATCTGTTGAGCCGTTGACGTCGCATCGGGCCAGTTGTTTCAATGAGATGATCCCACTGTCGGCTTACATGCGGAGAGTTGACAGGTTGCAGTAACTCCGGGAAGTCATCGTAGAGTAACGACCGGAAGTTGTCACATTGTATTGTTGTTAGCTCCTCTCCAATGTGAAAGTCACTCGGTTGGTCAGCGGCTGGCGTAAGTTCAATGACGTAAAATTCAGCATTACGTCCCCTGCTGCGGCGCGTCTTACGCATGAGTTTCTGAACTCTAGTAGATGACATCAGTAGACACTCAGGGCGTCGTTCCTCGAGCGTAGTCTCCACTGCTGTGCCGTCCATTAGAGTAAAAACACTGGTTGAACCAAATTGTAAAGAGGCATGTTCATCATCAAGCCATGGTAAACCCGGGATTAAATCAACAGCACGTAAATCACGTAAGACGTAAAAGTCCGTTGAAATTCGTGTCGAGCCAGCTCAAAAGTAACATCGCAGACTGTCGAAGAAGTCACTCGTTGTCCGTTGGCAAGTCGAACATGTTTCTTGGTCACAAACTCTCGAGTCTGTAAAGCAAAGCGTCGTACGAAGTCTTCAGATACGAAGTCAAGAGTCGCAGCGCAATCCACCAAGCCAGAAATCTGGTGTCCACCATCATGAGTTTTCACAGTCACCTCGGTTCGAATTAACGGGCGAGCTTCCGTGAGGTCAGTCAGTAGGGCTGTAGCTGGCGGAGAAAATTGTTTCAGCGTAGCGATGGACTCTTCCGCTTCGACAGGAGGTACATGTACCGAGACGGGTTGGTCAGATTTTGTAGGTAAAGTCGGGTCGTAAAAAGCACATTCAGCGTCGATTAACCACAGCTGTACATGCCAAGGAGCTGGAGCAACCACCTCCTGTTGCGTTGGGTTGTCAAGTGACTGGCGAGTGAAAAGCTGTGTCCGCGCGGGGAATTCTTGGTAGAGTTTCCAATGCTTGGTGAGTTGAGCGAATTTCGCCCATTTTGGTAGCACAGAAACAGCCATCGTAGATGCCGGAGATGTTCGACGACAATCCTCAAAATGCTGTGCTATCCGTTCAGCCAACTCCTAGCGTGGATTAACAAACACCCGTTCTCCTGACAAGTCCCTCTCAAGAATCGAGTCACTCGGCGAACAGTGAGGTAAGTCACCGTGCGAGTTTAAACCCTTATCATCAGCACATTCCTCCGGTGTGAAGTTGAATCGTGCATGCAGAGGCTCCAAAACAGAGTCAACCAGTTTCCAATCAATCGAACGTCTGGTTACATGCTTACGACTCTGTCTCTGCTTTGTCTGACGACGACGACGGCCTGCAATTAAAGTTGCAGGTGTCGCGAATGTAGTCGATGGAGATGTCGAAGGCAAATCGACGACCTCTGTCGCTAACAATGTTTCAGGACGAACAGCAGATGTAGCCGGCTGCTCCAGTTCGCTAGTATAACAGCCTTGCCACCATCATTGCTTCTTGGACTGTGGCACTTCCATAGGTGCTTTGCCCTTCAGTTCAGGGCACTGAAACAGTCGATGTCCCTTCATGTGGCACTTGAAACATAGTCCCTCCTCCATGTGCCTCTTGCGCTCCTCAGCTGTCATTGCATTTGCAACCGCGTTGAAATCAATTCGGCCAGAGTTTGATGGTTGACCACGGCCACCACGTCCACGGCCTCGACCACGGCCACCACCATTGCGCTTCCAAATCTTAGAGGCTCCGATTAGTGGGTCATCAGCGTTGCGTTTCCGAGTGGGTTGTCCACCTCCAGGTGTTGTAGATGGGCCAGCTGTAGACCGCATGCCACCAAGTTCCGGCGAATCTGCCACGACGTCATTCAGAAAATTTTGAAGCTCCACTAGAATAACGTTGTAACCTTTTTGAGACCGGTGTGACTTAGCTTGAGTCTTCAATGCGAAGTTCGCCAGTCCATTGATAAAGCGCACGCATTGCACATCAGCCGTACGATTATGACGTGACCGACGTAAGAAGTCGTTGAACTGCTTGGTGTAGAAAGCGTAACTCATGCTGCCTTGCGTAAGGCTGAGCAGAGCATTAATCGCGTCATCTTGGATGTTCGGGAGAAAAGTAGTCTTCCGCAATTCCGCGACAAGCAGGTCAAAGGTAGACGGGATAGCAGCTTGAACTTTCCGGTTTAGCCACCAACCATTCAGATGTCCGGAGAACTGTGAAATAACCTAGATAAGTGAGTCGTACGAATCAGCCGTAATACCTAGCAAGAGAAAGCGCTGAGGTTGCGCCTCAAGCCAATCTTCCAAGTTACGGGGGTTGTCACCGGACTGAAACGGAGAGTTAATCGCAGCCTTGCGTTCAGTCTCCGTAAGGGTCACGGGTAAGCAAGCCAAGTTACTCGTAGGCATAGGCGTTCCCACACGTAAATCAGTCGGTGCTTCACCACACAACTGATTAATGTAACCACGAATGAGCAGCCAAAAAGGACCATAATCGACCGAAGAAAACCGGGGGTACATGAAGAACTGCCTCGAAATGGTCGTGTCGTCATGAAAAAGTGCATGAGATGTATAGACTGCACGATGAAAAGTCTCCCATTGAGTCACGTAACCGAAGTGAAGTAACTGGCTCTTATGCTTCATAGCAGGAAGTAACCCCGTTTTGGCGGGCGTAAGATTCAGACCACCGATATAAAGAGTTTCCGGAACGACGTAAGAACCATCCGGATTAATCGTCGACTGAGCTGTAATAGCCTGCTCAAGCTGAACATGACTACGTAAGTGGGTCTTAACGTACGGAACAAGAACACAAGCCGAGTAAACGTAAACGAGATGTTGTCTTGCAGGTAACGCAACTCGAACAGGTGCGTCACTCAACAACGTCAAATCATCCGGGGTCAAGATATGGCCGGTTTCCTCGTGTAACTCTCGAACGGCAGCATCGACATGCGCTTCGTTAGCTGTAACTGAGCCAGCCGGGAACCAAGTTTTACCGGTACGAGGCTCACGTTGTAACACAAGCTTAACGTCGGACAATTTAGTTCCTCCGACGTGAAGTACGACCACCACGTAACGTCCGGGTCCAACATAAGCCATTACGGGTCAATCAAGCAACGTCGAGTAAATCAAATGGTAGCGAAAACGTGCGTCGACCAAAGAGCTCCAAAACCATTGTGGCGGTTAGCCTCCTCAAGTTAAACGCTATCACAAATCAGTTCTAATCTGTCTATAGTTCTGACGTTGCAAGATGGCAAAATGATGTTGTCGATGAGAGATGTTGAGAGGATGTCTCACTGCTTGTTTTTTAGCAGTATATGTTGTAAGCGAACAAAGAAATTGTTAAATGGTTCTGTCACCTCCCTCTATTGCACTGGGCTTAAATAGGTTTCTGCCCAACTAACTTACGCATGCTTGCCTCGCTTACGTGTCAGGCGTTAGGGCTTTCTAACCGTCGTCATCTCTCCAGAGACGCGGCTCGTCTAGCATGGAGAATCACGACGCGGCCTGTTTTGCATCGGAGAACTCGCTTAGGCGCGTCTTCTAGCTAGTTAGATTAATTGTGCGTACCTGTACGTACCGGGAGGTATTGGTCGTACCCTTGTGAATATTGCAGTAGTGACGTACCCACGTTTGTACGTCCGTCCGTTGGAAAAGCACGAATTGGAATTAGTAACGGGCACCTATACAATGTAATGCAATGTACTGTTGCAGGACTGTACTCGTCACATCCACCTAACAATTAAGCAACCACAAAACAAAACATAACATGTTTGTGTCTGCATTTAGCTTTTCGAAGGCTAACCGCCACACTAGGGATCAAGTGAATTTTGTCGATGTTGATGGTATTGATATCTCGGATTGTCAATGTTGATAGTGTTGATATTTTGGGATGTGGACATCGATGGCACATTACATCCATATCATCGCCGATGTATAGATATTTGGGCTGATGTATCAACACATCAAGTTTCGATAATTAATATATTTTAAATAATGTTTTGATAATTGATGGCACAAATATTAACATTTTAAATGATGTTTTGATAATTGATGGCACAAATATTAACATTGCTACCATAGTGTCGATGGCGATGTCACAACTTGGCACATCGATGGCAGCATCACCGGCCGATGATGATACTATCGACAATGCATCGATGATGGCTTATCCCTAGCTTTACCGCACTTCCGCTTGGCTTGGCACGCCTTCGGTTCACTCGATCCATGACTACTATTCCTTCGGTCTGGAGGATGGGGGCCGGTTGGCGCCTATGGCGGCTAAGTTGGCCGATCGCATGTTGTGGCAATTCGTCGCAACCCTGACATGGGTGCTGCAAACTCTTTCTCATTGCGTTTTGACACTTATGTCCGCATGTAACATTTCGTTCGTCGATCTATTTTTGTTCCTTTTCGACGTTTTTTGGGGATGTGCGGCAAGAATTCATGCAACGTCTTTTTGATGCTCTTCGTGGTACTTTGGGTTCCTATCTTCGGGAGGCTGTGCATGAGGGCATGGATGCAGTGGCATGCCTTCCCGTTCCGCATGCTCATGCTTTTTCCTCCTTGCTTCTTTTGTTTGGTGGTCTCCACTGCCCTTTCTTGTAAGAATATCTCCTTTTTACAATAGTCGTTGTGTCTGCGTGAAATTGTAATGAATGTATAGCTTATTTAGGGTTTCGATTTAATGAGCTCCCGCAGTCCCGCGCGAGTCTCTCGATATACTAGCTGGTACGCGCGGCGTGGCGGTGATGTTACCGCTACCGCCTACCGCCAATATTGGCCGTACCCGGCGTTACATAGATAGTCGAGCTTGTCAAACCCGGCGCACCAGTCACCGCGTCGCCTTATGATGCCTTGCATCGCATACTTGTCAGAAGGTTGAGAAGGATATGTCAATTCTGCACACATATATGTAGTTCCCGTTTTGCAAAATGCAGGGCGATCTTTAGCACACCGACTATTTATGCATAATCAGAAATTTGTTGCTCATCGATTATGCGAAATCGGCGAACAGTTGAACATAATCGGTGCTGCGGTTTTTTTTTTTTTTTCTATCTTGTATGCATAATCAATCACCGATATTGTAATCATGTCGACGAGCATTCGTACCTGGCAAGTGTGTCATCAATCACCACCGAATTCTCATGTAGTTGCCAAATCGGTACATCTTTCACCGATTATGCAAACACAGTCAACGATCATGCATTATCGTCGCCGATTATGCATAAAATCGTTGCCCGTTTATATGAAGCCCTACCAATTTTCGGATTCTGGAGGAATTCACCATATATGGACGCCGGTTATGCATTATCGGTGTCGAATTGGCATAATCGAAAACGCATTTTTGACAAGGCATACGCTTCGTAAACGTGACGCCCCGTATGCAGAATCGGCGCCTATTATTCATAATCGGCGTTTTCTAATCTGCGTCTGAACCAATATATATATATGTAGAGCGACTGCCTATCTTACTCGTTCGCTGCATCGTCGGCGGGCGCAGGAAGTCGAGCTCCTCAAGACGGCACATTTTCCGTCAGCACGACGTCAAGAGCAGAGCCCCGACTCGGTGGGTCAATATAGAAGACGCTTAGGGACACCTGAAGTTACTTGTTCCGCGTTGTCGTAGTGGAAGCGCCAGTTACACATACTTAACGCAGATAACAACGGAACTAGCCTTAGGCCGCTGACACCGTGACCACGCTGTCGGCGACTACGGGTTCAAAAGCTAGCAATAAAAAAGCCGTCAGTCGTCAACCGACTGCCACGTCTTCTCGTGCACGTCAGGCTGTATCGGTATTGAACCGAATCAGCGGCGAGGTGCTGACCCGACCGCGCCAGATCGCGACTCTCACAGGTCACTCGCAGTCAGCGCTCGAAGGAGAGAGAAAGGGCGGGAAAAGTGAAGAGCGCGACCGGGGGCGGACAGTTGCACAACAGCACCCGCGCGCCAGTGAGGACGATGGCAGACATTCTGGCCAAGATAAAGAAGCTGGACGCGTACCCCAAGGTGCAGGAGGACTTTTTCACGCGGACGCTCTCCGGAGGAATCATCACCCTCATCTCGTCGGCCATCATGTTTCTGCTCTTCGTCTCCGAACTCAGTGCGACCGACCTTTGACCTCTCTTCGCAAAGCACTTTCAAATCTTATGTACATTGTTACGCGCAAGAGATGGAGGCGCACGCACACGACAGTTTCTGACGCTCGTGCTCCCGTCTAGGACTGTTTCTCCAAGTCACGACCAACCACGAGCTGCTGGTTGACACGTCGCGCGGCGAAAAGCTGAACATCAACGTTGGTCGCCTCAGTTTAACACGCGCGTGCGTGATGGGGGCGGGCTTGCTGCCACGGGGAGGGATGCAGGCACTTAGATGGTGGGTCACGCACAGCTGACATGCTGATGTGCGGGTCGGTGGCAGGTGGACGTGTCGTTTCCCCGCATGCCCTGCTCGTGGCTCAGTCTGGACGCCATGGACATCAGCGGCGACCTTCATTTGGATGTGGTATGGTCACAACCCTGTGATTGCACCGCTGGCTGTAGCCTACGCTCTATCTTCAACCCCTCCTCTTCTCATGCAATGCGCGCAAGCACACACACACACACACACATACACACACACACACACACACACACAGCCTTACACTTTCTCACACACAAACACACGCATATGCCCCCCCCCCCCCAATTCCACACACACACACGCAATCTCCCTTTCTCACACACACAGTCTCTCTCTCACACACAAACACACACACACACACACACATATACACATAGGCACACACAGGTGCGCACAGATATGCTTGCGAACATTGACATGCACACACACACACTCGTGCTCTTTATCTCTCTCTCTCCTATCTCTCTCTCTCTCTCTCTCTCTCTCTCTCTCTCTCTCTCTCTCTCTCTCTCTCTCTCTCTCTCTCTCTCTCTCTCTCTCACACACACACACACACACACACAAAACGGGAATTTACGTTGCAGCACACACGTCTAGTTGCGAAAAAGTTCATTCACAGAATAAATTGACGCAAACACACTCGCCAATCTACCCGAGCGGACTCATTCGAGTGCATTTGAAAACGCACACAATCACGGGCATTTTGAAAGACGCATAGTCACCGTTACTGAAGACACCGTTACTGAGGACAGTCGCAAACGCTCTCTGTCTCCCACTCCCCCCTCTCTGTCACACTCACACACACACACACACACACACACACACACACACACATAAATTTACGCACGAATGCACACAGGCACAACATCAGGTTTTCTTTGAGCTCATGGATGCAATTGTAGGACCACTCTGTATACCGTCGCCGGCTATCTGCAACGGGGGAGGCATTGGACGAGGGCGAGCGACATCATGTGGGGCCAACCATCGGTACGCACACCTGCCAGAAATTCCCAGCTTCGCCCTTGTCTGTTCATTATATTTCTCCCCCAAGAGGGATATAGCGCTGATGTAGCCTAATGAGTGTGTGTGGGTCGGGGGTGAGCAGCCTCAAATGATACCAGCCCTGATGCGGCGCCAAAGTGTGGGAGCTGCTATGGCGCGGAGCCGCAAGAAGGCGCGTGCTGTAACACGTGTGATGAGGTCAGCTGCCATCGTCTGATCTTCCAGTCACCGAGATTTTTGTTCCTTTCCGGATATCAGCGAAGTTTGGGATTGAGGGCGGCGCTGAGACGGTCGGTGGGTCGCAGGTGAGAGAGGCGTACCGTCTGAAGGGATGGGCGTTGGTGAGTGCAACAGGCATCTCGCAATGCGAGGACGAAGGGTTTCACAACCAAATCAAAGAGCAGGAAGGAGAGGGGTGCCATCTGTGGGGCACCATTGCCGTCAATAAGGTGCGGTGCAGCCACGTTAACATATACCAACACCTCCACCAGCGCATGCAGGAAAGGAAAATAGAGAGGGGTGGGATTAGGGTAGGAGTGCATTCAAAAAGGATTTTGACAAACATAAGTCGCTAATCCTATGAATTTGAAGATGCCCTTCTAAGGTATTGTTTCAAAAAGCACAAATTTGAACAGCTCTCTCCCATTCCGAGAGTAATGTGTATTAGATGGGTCAGAATACAGGTCGAATGACGAACTGAAGATTTCGTGGAGCTTTCGGATTCTGAAGCTGGGTAGGGCTGATGTTGTCAATATTGATGGTTTTATACTTATTAGGAAGTGCTGAGCATTTGTGGAAAGCGACATCACGTGAACTGAGGGGCGAAGGTGTGAAATGAGAAATGGGACGGAATATTTAGCAAGGTAGAGGGTAGATGGGGTGGGGTTAGAGCAGGGAGGACACAAAAACCCTAATGGAGACGAATTATTGTTATAAGTGTGTGTGTGTGTGTGTGTGTGTGTGTGTGTGTGTGTGTGTGTGTGTGTGTGTGTGTGTGTGTGCGGTGTTTGTGTATCGTGGTTCATCTGTCCATGTGAATGCATACTGCATATATCCGTGTGCTCGGTTCTTGCGGCGCGTCTGCTGTGTCACGCCCTTGTGTGTGTGTGTGTGTGTGTGTGTGTGTGTGTGTGTGTGTGTGTGTGTGTGTGTGTGTGTGTGTGTGTGTGTGACATTCGGTAGGTATTTGGTTGATCGCAGTGTTTTTTCGGGTTGTTTGTGTTTGGTTTTTTGTGTGTGGTGTTGTGTGAAAGGAGGTTTTCCGGTTTGTGTGTGTGTGTGTGTGTGTGTGTGGAGAGGAGCCGGGCCGTTTCATTGTGGAATGAGGGGACTAGGTATCGGGCGGCATTCAGTACAGATCGGGTGCTGTTTGGACGTGGAGGAGTGCATACGCGTATTTAGTCTCTGTGTCCTGGCGGGATCGGGGTGGCACGGCGCAGGTGGCCGGAAATTTCCACTTTGCGCCGGGGAAGTCATTCCAGCAGGGGCACATGCACGTGCACGACCTGCACCCCTTTGGCACCGACAAGTTTGACCTCAGCCACACCATCAACAAGCTCAGCTTCGGCGCCGACATCCCCGGCGTCAGCAACCCGCTGGACGGCGTGACGGTGGACCAGCGGACGGACGCGATGGCGCAGGGGCAGACGGGCATGTTTCAGTACTTCCTGAAAGTGGTGCCCTCCGCTTACACCGACATCCGGAACCACACCATCTACAGCAATCAGTACTCCGTCACTGAACACTTCAAGGTGCGCCGTGGGGAGGGGCAGGCACAGATTGGGTTGGCTGTGAAATTCCCAAACCCGGACCCCCCCCCCCCCCCAAAAAAAAGAGAAAAGCTAACATGCCATTGGCGAGCAAACTCATAAGTAACATGAAACTTAGAAATTAGTGTATCTTCAGCAATTTTCGCGAGTATGTGAGGACTGCTTGAGTTTGAATTTCCTGTGGTTATTCGTCTCGAAGCTTCCCACACAAACCTCATTTTATCAGATCGTATATCGAGAAGGCTGAGATGGAGAAATGCTGCTCTTATTCCATTTTTTCTTCTTCCAAAATGGTTGTTTGTTTTACAATCGCTGTTTTGGAAGGGGAGTGCGTATTTGGCCGAAAGAGGAAAGAAATCACTGCGTTTGTCTTTCCTGCATAGTGTCTTTAGCTCACCCGTCTGTCGTTTGAGTTTCCTTGCGTTGATCTGGTTTCAGGTTGCGGCGGCCAAGTTTTTTCCACATCTATGAAAGGGTTGCTTATTTCCCCCAATGTCTCCTGTCCTCTGCCGCAGGGTTCCAACATCGAACAGGGCCGAAACCTACCCGGCGTTTTCTTCTTCTACGACCTCTCCGCCATCAAAGTGGTATACGCCGAGGAACGCTCCTCCTTCGTCCACTTCCTCACCGGTCAGCCCCCCCCCCCCCCCCCCCCCCCATCACCCACATCTCTTGAACACCCCCGCCACCCTACTGGGTTGACGACCTCATTCCTGACTGACACCATCGGCCGCTGCCGCAGGAGTGTGCGCCATTGTTGGCGGCGTGTTCACTGTGTCAGGTGAGTAACCCCGCCCTCCCTCTCTCTTACAAGCTCCCTCTTAAACAAACAGACACAAACTTATTCTAACAAATACAGAAGAATAGACCTTGACCAGTATCAACGACACACACTTCAGACTTCATGCACCCGCATGTGCAAACTTCTCACACCTATACGCTTTTCCTTAAAACTATAAATTCGCGATCACCACACACACACACACACACACACGCGCGCGCGTGCCGGCGCGCGCAGGTGTTTTTATACCAATGTTACAAACTTTTGCAGTCACGCCAATGCACAGAGGTTCATACGCACATGGGGCACAATGCGTACAGCTAGAGATACAGTCACGAGTCTTCAAGCTCGTTGACATATATATGAAGAGCATGCAAGAATAAGTCCATCCAAATGAAGGCGGGTACACATATGCAAATTCGTTCATACCCAAAGTGACATGCATGTGTGACTAGCATAAACAGGAAGCGCGCACGGACAGGAATTAGGCACATTACGTATTAGCGCAAACGTTGAAGTCGAACGGGGTCAGTTATATTTGCGCTTTGCTGAGTATGAGCTGTGGTGGGGATAAAGAATTGGTGCTTTTGTCCATTTGACCTCCAACTTATGATGTGGCTGCACCCTCGCGCCTCAACTCCTCTGTGCCCTGCCTGCAGGCATCCTCGACTCGTTCGTTTACCATGGGGAAAGGGTACGCACGCCCGTACCATGCATGGCATGGCATGACATGAGATGGCATGCCCCGTTAATGCGCCCTGGGTTCATCTAGGGTGTGACTGGGGTTTACCCCCTCTCTGTCTCTCTTTCTATCTCTCGCTCGCTCTCAGCGCTTATGTCTCCTCTGCAGGTCATCCGGAAGAAGATGGAGCTCGGAAAGTTGAACTAGGCATACACTAGTATTGGATTTCAGGTGGTCGCAAGTGTCGGTCAGCAAAACAAAGCCGATCTGTGCTCACAGCTCGCAATATCCCCCCCCCCCCCCCCCCCCCCCCCCCCCTCACCAGCCACCACCACAACCACTTCATTGACAACAGACATTCACACATACGGAAACAGCTTTCATACCAACTATCGAACGAATCGTTAGCTGCCTGGAATTCCGAGCAGCATTGGAGGGGGAGACGACGCGGATGGGCACGTTACGTGAAACTGTGTAATAAGATAAATTGGTTACACATATATTGTTTTTCATGTCGGACATGAAAAAATGTTTGGCACCCGTATGTGATGCATCTGTGTCACGCTCCGTTTCGGATTCTGACGACCGCTCGCAGGTGCCTGAAAAAAGCAAGGTGTTATTGCGACATGACTACGAGTTGATGAACCTTCTTCTTTACATACGATATTTATTATTATATTATAAAAATGAAGAACAAGTCAAAATTCTACAATATGTAATCTCTCTCGCCAACTCAGCCTTGTTATCCTCCGGAGCGACGTGCAGTGCAGCTCGACTCGATTTTCCAGTCGATACGGTGGCGAGAGTGATGACAGCGTGCCAGTCGGTGCTACGACCACAGGACTTGGAGCTCCTCGGTACGACTCGCCCCCCTCATGGCCGCCCTTTCGGCACTGCTACAGGTGCGCAGCGCCCTCAGGTGTCCCCTGTGTCGGCCGCCGCCGCCGTCGATGAGCTCCTCAGGCAGAAGTGCCACCGGGACGCGTCGACCCTGCAGAGTAATCTCGCACAGCCACCACTCGTCTTTCTCCTCTGTCGCAAGCTCGATGCCGTCCTCTCGGCTTTTCGCCGAGTCCATCGGCTTAACGTCGGAAGAGAGGGCTCGGCTCGGAAATATTCTCCGTAGGTGCCACATCGCCCGCGGCCCTGCCTCCATGACTGACGGCTTCCCCATGAGGTAGCGCGACCGGCACGCGCTGCCCGTCATCACGCTACCGTCCCATCCTTCGTTATCTATCAGCATTACCGTATCGCTGTCCTCTCGACTGCCCATCTCCGCGGCCAACATCGCCGCCACTTCAAGCATAAAGCAAATAGCGACGTCGATATGCTCGAAGAACACCTGTGTCAGTATCGTGTCAGCAACGTCAGGCATGGCAGGGGGGACCTATGACGACGATATACGACGATATGTACAACTAGATTCTCGCTATTCTCTCTATTGAACTATGAGAGAATGAGCGAGAATTGATTCGAATAATCTGGTGTTACTTGCCAGGAAGGGCGAACGAAAACACAGGGAGTGATGCGTACCCGAAAGAAAATCTGTCCGAGGGCGACAGCTTTGTCCGCCGACCGCGCAGCGGCGCGTGAGTTGGCAAAGGCGGGAAACATTTGACGCTGCTCTGGCGTTGTCCTCATTGCTGCCGCCCGTTCGCCTCCCTCAAGCACCCAGTCGTATGCCGCAAGGTTGTCCATACCCTCCGCCAGACCGCTATCGATGTCCGTCAGCCCCGACAGCGCCTGCCGTGACGGTCCGCCTCCCAACACCTCGTGTCGCCCGTCGATATGGATCACATGCGTGCGTCGGTTGATGACACATTCCTGCAACGTCCAGGTCCGACGGCTGTACGAATCGTTGCCTTCGCTCTGTCCACACGGCGTCTCGACGACTAGCACGAGCGCGGCTGCAGCGTATACGGCCGTCATCGTCGGAATTAATCGTCGACTCGCGAGTTTCTTGGACGTTGCGACGTCCGGCGGGTCGGCGACATGCGGCTGCGGGACGCTCATGCTGTCTAGCCACATGGTTGGGCAGCCCGCCTCGTAAGCTGCCAATGCAGCACGAAGGAGTTGCAGATGGGGGAGCATGATGGTGCAGGTCCGACGTCGACCACCACACTCCGCGACTTGCAGTGGCCACGCCGCATCGGCGTCCCAACGGCAGCTCACTACCGCCGTTTGAACAAGTCGCTCCTCTGTCGCCACAAAACCCTCCGCTACGGGACCGCCCCGCGTGAGGGCGTTCAAGATGCTGGCGGTGGAAAAGACGAGTCCGGAACCAATAGAGCCGCCTTTGCGAACCGCCGACAGAATCATCTCCTCGTCTGCACGCGCGTATCGAAAGAAGACGATCGCCACGTTCAGACCAAGAGCCCAAGCTAGGGCGACGGAGCTTAGCACCATGGAGGGTATGCTGGTCGTGAGGTGGAGCTCACTAGCTGGCCAGGCCACCATACCCACGGTAAGGAAGCCGGTCGTGAAGAGAAACTGCTCATTAGCACACATAACACGCACGCTCAGAAACAAGACCACAGAAACAAAGAGCGACACATAGACACATCGATGGTAAGTTCATAGTAAATTGACGACGAAACCCTCTTCCCACTAAATATGACCTCGCGCCCGCTCTCTCTCTCCCTCCCTCACATCTTATTCAGTATACGAATGAGTCGAGAGATAAAAAGGCGTCACCTTGTCCGTCTGCGTAGCTACCCACCACCGCCAGTTGTCCCGGAAGTGGTGCAATGCGGCGGTGACGTTGACGAGCAAGAGTCGGGCGCCGGCCGGTAGCCCCACCACCCCGGTTCCAATAATCTTCAACGGGGTGAACGAGCCACGCATGGCGAACAGCACAAAATTCGTGGCGTCACGAGCGAGATTGCTCAGCCCAGTGAGGCGAGATATAACTGGCGCGGCGGAGGAGGACGCCGAGGGACGAGGCGCGCGCCCCTCTTCCGCTCGCTCCATAATCTCCACCTTGTGCTCGGTAGACAACGCTATACTGGCGCTTCGAACCCCAAACGAGGCCAGCCCGTTACGTGATTTCGGCGGCTTTCCCACCGACTGGTGGATCGGCATACTGGAGCCGTCCCCGAAAACTCCAACCTTGGCACGTCCGAGCAACCTCGCGGTAGCGTACCGCTTCAGTCGACCGCCCACAGGCCGTCCCGTCGTATTAGTACCGTGGCTACTGTCGTCGTCGTCGTGCTCACCGCTACGATCAGCGCCCACACCCAGCGCGTTACTATTATTACGCATGTCCGTTGACGCTGCTGCGGGTGGAGGCAGGGGTGACAGCGGCTTGGCGTGAAGCGGCGGCAGCGGGTCACGATGCGATCCCTGCCAAGCCATCGTCGTCGGCGCACCTACTACCTCGGCACGCCCGCCCGGCTCCCATGGAGCAGGCTTCCAGGACAGCACCATCGACGCGGAATGAGGTTCTTCTACATCGGTCGTCGTAGATGCTGGCTCGGCGGGGTTTGGTTCCGGAGTCGGCACTACCGGCTGCTGCGCGTGCCTGTCTCCCTCTGTGTAATTACGCGACAATCTACTGCGCCTCAATTCCGACGGAGCGATAAATCGGACGGGGCCGCTCCCGTTTCGCTCTTTTTCGTCTATGCGCAGCGGTCTGAGCTCGCTGACCTCCTCAAAATTCGTCGTGACAATCGTCTCACTGGAGTGGGCGGGGGAGGTGGGAAGGAGCCTCTCCGACATCTCCACGCGCGGCTGCGTGAGGGTGACGATGCCGCGGGGAGGAACGGGGGCCGAGCTACCCTCGAAAAAAGCACTGGTCATAGACCGTCGACGACCCGCGATACGACCACCGCTGACGACGACGCTGTGCTCGCGGCGTGGTTGTCCACGGTAGACCGATCCGTCGTCGGCGGGCATGGGAATTCGGCCCAGCAGGGCGTCGCGGGACTTGCACATGTTGGCGTAACGCGGGAGGAGGATGAAGAGAAGGAGAGGGGTGTATATGGCGACGGAGGCGTAGAGGATGTACATGTCGTACTCCCATTGAAACAGGAGACCGCCGGGGAAGCAGAAGAGCAGCCAGGCGACCTGAAAGAAGATTACGCCGGTGGCGAAGGCGAAGAAGCGGGTGTAGAAGCCGGTGTGGAAGTAAGCTGCGCCGGGGTAGCCCTTCCGGACGGCGGCGGCTTTGAAGGTGGAGGTCGAGGAGACGGAGTCGAGGCCGAGGAAAGAGGGGAGGTTGACGAAGAAAGAGAGGCACCACATGTAGTTTCGGGACCCAGGGTACGCGGAGCCCGAGAAATGGAACAACATGCTGCCCCACACGATGGCGAGGTAGGTGACGGCAAAGTTTATACTGATCCATGTCCATGTGTACATCTGTAGCATGCGACTGTACACAAAGCCCTCCTGTAGCACAAAAGCCTGCGGACGATGCCACGATCGGGTTCGAGCCGTCAGTACACGCACCAACTAAGATTCGACAACAAACACCCACGGAAACAGCGCGGAAATAGCCTACCCTCACTAACTAGCGACGAGGATGTACTCACAAGTTAATTCGAAGGCAGGGGGTAGAAGAGCATCGAAACCTCCGAAAAAGTCAAGCTACAGCAGTCAAGCAAATCGGCGAGTGAAGTGGAATAATCGTTTCGCCGGGTATGGAGTGTCGCACGTACGTATTCAGGTGTCTTTGCGTGCGCGTGTCCCTGTTTTGAGTTCGCTGCGTTTTAAATCATGGCTGTTGTTTTGTGTCTATAATTCTCCCTCCGTGCATCTCTGCGTTTTTTTAATAATTCTCTCTGCCCCCTGCTGTGAGAATCATTTCTAGGGCGCACGCGTGTGTGTGCGTGTTTATATATGTGTGATTATATTATGTGTGTGTGTGTATGTGTGCGTGTGTGTGTGTGTGTGTGTGTGAAAGAGAGAGAGAGAGAGTGTGTGTGTGTTTGTGTGTGTGTGTTTATGCAGTTTTTAGCGCACGCAATAATTTGCATGATATGGAAATATTGGTGCTCCTGTCCCTACCGTGTGACAGCAGTCTCCATTTCTGCGCGTTGGAGTCTCAAAGTTTCGAAAATGAGCATGAGACTACAGTTCTTTACCTATGGCTTCCCTTATGTATGCAACTGTGCGTTTGTCTGTGCGAATTGTGCAGTTGTCGCCGTGTTTTATTATCCTTGTACAAACACCAGTGTTTTCAAGTGACTTTGAACCTCTCTCCCTCTCCCTCTCTCCCTCCCCCCCGTTCTCTCTCTCCCTCCCTCTCTCTTCCCCTCTTTCTCTCTCTCCCTCTCTCTCTCTCTCTCTCCCTCCCTCCCTCTCTCTCGTTCCCTCCCTCCCTCCCTCCCTCCCTTCCGCCCTCACTTGCTCTCTCTCTCTCCCTCCCTCCCTCTCTCTCTCTCGCTCGCTCGCTCGCTCTCTCGCTCCCTCTCGCTCTCTCTCTCTCGCTCGCTCGCTCGCTCGCTCGCTCTCTCTCTCTCTCTCTCTCTCTCTCTCTCTCTCTCTCTCTCTCTCTCTCTCTCTCTCTCTCTCTCTCATGTTCACGCGAGCGCGTCTTTGCATAGAGGCACAATTATGTGCATATTACTTTTTCCATGCGCGTGGGGCTATCTTTCAGAAGCTGAGGTCTATTGAAATCTTGTGCTTTGTGCTGACGCTTTTCGGTTACATTCGATTGCTCTCTTGAATGAGAGAATATGTGAGGGGCTGGTGTGATGGTGATGACACCGTGAATCGTACGAGTATATGCATGTGTCTGATAATAACATGTGTGTGCGTGTATATCTCGATGAATAAACCTGTGCGCTGGTAATGAATGTTTTTGTGAGGGTGGGTGTGCCTGTTGGGGGGTTGCTCAGTTTGTTAGTATATTATCCACAGTTTACCTTATATATACACACGTTTACATATACACACGTTTTCTATTTGTGGTTATGTAAATGCAAATGTTTCGATACCCTCGTGCGCGTACATCGGCGAGAATATTCCAATGTTTATGTGTGTATGTGTATTTGTGATTGCGTGTGTATGCGTGCTTGCGTGCGTGCGTGTGTGTGTGTGTGTGTGTGTGTGTGTGTGTGTGTGTGTGTGTGTGTGTGTGTGTGTTGCGAGTTTGCGTGTGTGTATGTGCGCGCGTTCGTGTTTACGTGGCAGCAAGAGACCGTTTGACTGCGTGTACATGCATGTGTGCGTGTGTGCGTGTGTGCGTGTGTGTGTGTGTGTGTGAGAGAGAGAGAGAGAGAGAGAGAGAGAGAGAGAGAGAGAGAGAGAGAGAGAGGAGAGAGAGAGAGGGAGAGAGAGAGAGAGAGAGAGAGAGAGAGAGAGAGAGAGAGAGAGAGAGAGATAGATATATATATATATATATATATATATATATATATATATATATATATAGAGAGAGAGAGAGAGAGAGAGAGAGAGAGAGAGAGAGAGAGAGAGAGAGAGAGAGAGGGAGAGAGAGAGAGGGAGAGAGAGAGAGAGAGAGAGAGAGAGAGAGAGGAGAGAGAGAGAGAGAGAGAGAGAGAGAGAGAGAGAGAGAGAGAGAGAGAGAGAGAGAGAGAGAGAGAGAGAGAGAGAGAGAGAGCGAGTGTGTGTGTGAGTGCACGTATTCTACCCAGCGAGAGTAAAAACACGAGGTGCGTTGCGCCATATAGCGCCCTACTTGAATCAACGAACACCATAGAAAGACCTCGACGAATCGGTGAGCGCAGCAGCGGATTACGCACGTATAGTAAACGCCAAATAAGCTCTGGCAGCGCTAAGGTTTCGCCGTCATAAGGCTGCTGCGACTCACGAGCAGCCTGAGCGACAAACAGAAGAAGCGACCCCTTTCGTCTCCTGACTCTGCCTTATTCGATTCCAAGGTAGCTATTTTGCCGATAGAATAAATTGCTATTTTGCCGCCGAGCCGCACCGCACCACAATCTGACGGACGCTGCCTGGTATATTAGCAGCGTCAAAGTCGCTACGATTGCAGCTCAGAACTACGAAGGGCTGGTCTGGCTTGGCAGTCAAACGCAGTTCATGGAGCGAGCCTGCTGAATATAAATATTAGTAAGCGACCGCGTGGTGGTGCGTGTTGCCGAGGCGTCCGCGCTCACCTTGAATTGCCCCCCCGCTTTCTCTCGGCGGCTCCAAAGCTGAAAGAGGCAATAAGCGGCGGAGAGCGGCGTGCTGGTGTAGTAAACCTCCCGCCAGATCGGCTCAGCACGCACCGAGAAAGTCACTGCGCATCATGGACGAAACATGCCGTAAGTGCATGCGTATAGGAAGGAGGAAGGGTTTAAGGATCTAAGCTCGGGGGAATACAAGCGGTCTGACCGTTGCAAGGCAGGAAGGGGGGTGTCACAACATGTAATAAAGAAATTGAAACGCGTTTTTACCCATTGCCACGACTGACACGACGTTGAAGGCCCCCGCCGCGAGCAGGCTCCAGTTAATTGGCTCCCGGTAATGACGTCGAGCAGCCCGAGCCAGGGGCCCTACCTCTGCCCAATCTATCCGAACGGGAAGGCTCTCCAAGCCCGGCCCGATGTCACCCGACTCAACCTTTGCGGGGCCACACTCTGGCATGATACCGGAATGGATACTCACGACATGCGCCGGTATCAGCGATATTTAGACTAACGGAACCTTATGAATACTGTGCAACAGCTTGGTACGGTCACCACGGTACCATTCAGGCTGATGATTTCTCCAATGAGCACGTGGAGCGTTAGTTTGCCCTTCACGAGACCATCCTGCGCAAGTTAGCACAGGCGCAGGCCCAAGACGGTGCGATAGGCAGTCTGCGTCGAGCACTGGGAGGCTGAGTGAGAAAGTTCCATGTTCTGCGGTATGGTTGCGACGCGTGTTCGAATAATTGGATGTCATCATTCGATCTAAATTAGGAACTCAGTCGATCAAGGGCACCCACTCACCGCCCACCTTCCTTCAAACCTAAATACAGATAATGAATTACCTGCCCTTGTATTTTGTTCGCACTGCCAATTTGGATATACATACCGCCTCCGCGCGAGCTCCGCGCAATCTGCCGGAACAGATCGCAGGGTAGCACAACCACAACGCAAAACCCGCCCTGCCAGTGATGCTAGTGTCAATGTTCTGCGACTTAATTAAAAGCAAGAATAGTTGAGAACCCCGTCTTGGCGTGACGCTCGTCGGTTTTTGGTGCCAGATTATTGGCGGCGCGTTGACTCTCGGTTTGATGGGCGCCACACGTCCGTTAGCACACTGAACACTAGTGACCAAAATACTAAGCCACGCGCACGCCGAGAGTCCAGTATTCTCATGATCAGCCATGGTGTGCTTGATAGCGGGGAGTAGGGTAGCACATGCGTCTTTGCGTGCCTGCCCAACTGCAGATGCCCGAACGGGAAAGATATCCGGGTGTATTTCGGTATATATCGGTACTGCGGACTCGCCACGGAAATCCCGTAACAGCGGAAGTCATGAAAATAATGCTCTGTGAAGGGGGGGGGGGGGGGGGTCACATGGCGCATCATATTTCGCTGTAATCCTCTTAATATCAAGTAGCGATACCACGTACCGCGGCTCTACGAGTAAAGTACAGACATTTGGGGCGCAAGCATATAGGAAAATACGAGGAAAATTAATTATCTCCATATTTATTTATTTTTCCCACATGTCTAGGAAGCACGGGCCGGGCCGGGGGGGTCAGACGCGTCAGTATCATCATTTTTCGGATAATATGGTCAGCAACTTCTGGGTATGTTACGCCACTGCCAGCTATCTCAATAACGGTCTGTGTACCCTGATGTATGTACCCTTAACCCTGAAAACATATTATCAACCCATCTTGAACTAAACATATTTAAGGAATAATATCAGCACAATGTCATCAGTGAAGCCAAAAAATTCTTACAAGAAAAAGCAGCAGTGGAAACCACCAAAATTGAAATTTATCAACAACAATACTGAGTTGATAACGGTTGCTGTCTCTAAGCGCCCTAATCGAACCTAGAGTAGGTCTTGGCGATGTTAGAATGGGTTCAATATGCCGTGAACCACTAATCCCAACCTCTCCAATGGCAGTAACAACACCGTCAAATTCATGCACGTGGACGGCGTACTAGTGTGAAAAATAATTTGTCGCTATTCTCCACGATTCGCGGCCTTATCCAACAGCTTCGAGGGCGCTGATCAACCAAGCTGGTCTGCATGCGCTCGTCGCGACGGGGCTACCTGACCTCTGCTCCTTTGCGACTCCAGTCGTGCCGGAGTTAGGGGGGGAAGGAAGGCGAAAAAACCCCTCGTACATGTCGTCGACGGTCCCGTCCCGATCCACGCGCTCCCCCGTCCGAGATAATCGATGCTCCTTCCGTCGCAGCTCACCTCCTCGCCTAGACTTCCCTTCCCTTCCCCTTCGGGGGCTGGGGAGAAAGGGAGTCCAATGTTGTAAACGGTGTCCGGCCGGCGCTCTTGCCTCCGAGCCAGATTTTCTCATGTCCCCGGTCCGTCTCCTTATGTTTTCAACACCGGTCTGATCGTGCGGAATCCGTCCGTAACCCCCCCCCCCCCCCCCCGTGCTTTACGTTGTCAAGGGGGCGCATTTGTAAGCAAAGTGCCGTTGCGATAACCCTAGGCACCGTGCCTTAGGCAACATGTCGATAACTGGGTACCGATTGGGGGAGAGGTTGGTCGAGCTCGCGGATCGAGTCACCTCTCCGCAAAATATGTCGGGTACAGAAATATTTACTCGAAAACCCTCCGTACCGGTTTTTTCCGGCGGCGGTCGATCCAATTGATCTCCGCCGCAAGAGCTTGTCGCACCTCCGGTTGTGACCCTCCTCCGGCATGCGTAGCTTCTCGCCTGGCCCCTAGGGGCGACTCGAGACTCACAAGGTTGGTTAACTGCTGGCGAGCGCCTTGCCCTTGCCGCGCTGCTTGCCTGCTTCACGGTTGTCCCTATAAGGTGCTACTTTGGTTAGGCTAAGTTGGCAAACTTAGACTAATGCTAGAACGAAATCTTTGGATCTAATTATACAGCGTAGATAGAATTAATAAGATTGTCAAAGGAACAAGGTTTCTTACAATTTGAACGTGGCGTTATTCTGGTATGTACGGTATGGGTTCTCTCCCACGGCCAGTAAGTCCTCGTCCTTAAATATCCACGCCTCATGCGTTCTAGAAACAGCCTTAGAACGAGTAGCTTGTGCTGCCTATTGACTTGACCGAACTATTACAAGCGAACTATTACAAATCATCTGAGTTTCTCTGTACCGGTTTATCTATACCGCACAACCATGTGGTTACAAGAAGAACAAGATGAGCACGGACAAGGAACCGCACAAGCTTTGGGAACTCTCTATAGTCGAATTTTCTATTTAGAAGAGATATTGTTTGTAACTTTGTATTGTAACTCTGTATTGTCCGGTAAAATACGGCGATACAATGGTACTGCCGTGATGACAATAAAAGATCAGTCACTAATTATCGCTAAGGAAATGTAGGTACCGAGTATAGGAAGTAAATGTTGTCAGACACTAGCGCCTAGACAAATGGGCTAGGATATGACACGCTTCCCTCCTTGAGCACCAACGTTCTCGCTGTGCAACACTCAAGATCTTGGTGTCTTCGGGCTTCTTGCAGGTCAACTGTTGCGAAATCTGACGAAGTCATGGGTCGCAGAAAGTCTCGATAGACATCCGACCGAAGAAAATCGAAAAAGATGTATGCTAAGTGGTCGACTCCTCGCATCGGCTCCCAAGTGTCTTCACTAGGCACGTTGAAAGACGCCGCCCAACAAACTTTGAACAAAAGTCCGGTGCCGCTAGAGTTGAAGGCCACGTCGAGTAGTCGGTCGACCTCAAATCGCTTCGCATCGTGCACAATCGGTATTCGCTGCGCACTGTTGGCTTGTTTTGTGTTTAAATTCTATTTCTCCAATAAAATGGCGTGTACAACATCGTGAATCTGTACTCCATCGGGTAGCTTAAGTTGAAACGCAACCGGGGAAACCTTCGTAAAAAATTGTCCAATATAGCGGTCTCGTAGTTTAGAACATGGTTGCTATATGAATCGTAGATTCGCCGCCTTGAGCTTACCTTTATCGCCAAATGTAAAGGTACTTGTAACCGGTGCCGATTTGCAGATTCTTGCACATGCGCTTGGGTTGCCTTGACACGGTCGTGGGCAAGTCTGTGCATTTCGAGTAGAATCTTTACTTGCTCCGGTAAAGTACTATTGGGCTCGTTGTCTTCAAATGTAGCCGTCGTTGGAGATGTCGGCTCGAATCCTACTGTCGCCTTAAATGGATGAATATTCGTCGACGTAGAAACCGCCGCGTTGATCGCAAACTCCACGTCGGTAAGGCGTTGAACCCAGTCGTCGTGCAAGGGGGGCACGTAGCAACGTATGACTTGCCCCCATGTCTGATTCACTCGTTCGGTTTAGCCATATGTATGGGGATGGTAGCGTGTCGAAATATTAGGCTTGGTGCCAACAACCCGAAATAGGGTTTGCCAAAAGTCGCTCATAAACCGAAGATCTCGATCGGATATCAATTTCTATGGTAGACCAAAATGCCGGAATACAACGCCGTGCATAGCCTTTGCTAATTGCTCAGTTGTATTCGTCTTTGTAATCGGCTCGACAATCGTCCGTTTCGTAAGCATACATATGAATGCCACCACAACATCATACCCACCGCACTCGGGAAGGTCCGTAACCAGCTCAAGCGATACGTGTTCGAAGGGCTTGGTAGGTACCTCGTGCGATTGAAGGAGTCCATAGGGCTTGTGTCGCGCTGCCTTGTTACGTTGGCAAGTAACACAGTTGCGTACGTAATGTTGTACTGTCCGCTTCATGTTAGGACACCAAAACGCTCGGGTCATTGTTGTTAATAGTCGAGTAATACCATGATGTCCCGCGGTCGGTGCGTCGTGTAGTTCGTACAGTTCTCTCGATCGCAATATAGAAACATCCGGAACATACAATCTTGTCCCGTAGGCGTACGCGAGTCCATTCGATTGACGTACGAGCTAGTTAGGCGAAAATTTTGGGTAAGCCGGTATTTATCCGAGTCATAAGCGCTTTTGATTTCCGTATGAAGTTTAGAGTCAAGATGTCACCGGGATTCCAGGGAAAAGATTTGCGCGTGTAACTCGCATTTTGCTTCGTCGTTGGTCCAATCGCGTAACCGCTGCAGCTTCCGTAATGAGTCCTTCATGTCAAGTAGTCGGCCAAACCGAGCATCCGCATGGTTGATTGCTCCCTTCTTGTACACGATGTCCATTTGTCGCTTATAAGGCGCTAGAACTTGTAACCATCGCACCTGTCGAGTAGACAAATCGAGTTGCCGAAAGAAGTGTCGCAACGTGGCGTGGTCCGTAATTACCGTAAATCCCGCCGCGCCAACTAAGCAGCAACATAATTCCAGTAGAGCGTCGCGCACTGCGAGTAACTCGTGTTCGTGGATAGGGTAGTGTACCTCATACTTGTTCATCTTTCGAGCATGACACGCAACAAGTTGTAGTCCAATACCTTGGTCTTGTAACATCACAAATCCCACTGCAAATCCAGAAGCATCCGTGTACATAGTGTACCTTGCATTGGGAGAAGTGTCTAGAATTATTAGGACTTGTGCACGTACCATCGCATCTTTAATTTGCTCGAATGTTGACTGGGCTTTAGGAGTCTATCGAAATTCCGGTGTCTTCTTGGTAAGGCCCGTTAATGGGGTTGCTAGGGTTGCGAATTGGTTGATAAACATCCGGTAATAACTAGCAAGTCCCAAAAATCCTCGTGCTTTTGTCACAGATTTCTGTTGGGGCCAATTTTGTATTGCCTCCACACTATCGGGGTCCATTCGGATATGTCTTGCTTCCACCACATGCCCCATGAAGTTGACGGTCGATCGTCCGAAGTGACACTTAGAGAGTTTGATATGCAACTGGTGTCGTTGCAACTCTCGTAACACGAGTCGAATATGCTCGAGGTGTTCATCGGCCGTCTAACTATATATCAGCACGTCGTCCAGATATACCACGCAGAACTTGCCAAGATACGGGGCTAAAACTCGATTAGTCATTGCTTAGAATCCAGCTAAGGCGTTGCGGAGTCCAAAGGGTAGAACGGTGTACTCGAACAATCCGTAACGAGTTCGGAATGTTGTCTCGTGTATGTCGCGCTCTTAAACTCAAACTTGGTGACAGTCCTTATTATACAGGTTTAGAGTACTGAAATAATGAGTCCCATATAGCGAGTCGAGTAATTCATCGATCCGGGGTAACGGTGTACGGTCTTTCCTCGTAAGGTTGTTGAGTTTCTGGTAGTCTACGCACATGCGCATGGTACCATCCATCTTGCGTACAAATAAAATCGGGGCACCGTACGGAGACTTAGACGGACGAATCCATCTTTTTGCGAATAAATCTTTTAATCGTACCTGGACCTCTCGGAGTTATGCCGGTGACATAAGGTATGTTCGCACCTTAGATGGTTCATCGCACTCATGGTTAATCTCGAAGTCACACTCGCGACTTGGTGGTAAACCGTCATGCTCCTTAATGATGTCCGTAAACTCACTCATGAATTCTCGCAACGAAGTCGTCCACTCGGTTTGTTGATCGGTATTAATGTCGTCGACCGCGTTATGTACTTCCCGTAGTCCAATCACGAAGAGGTCTGTTGGTTGTTGTCTAAGCAGTTTTGCCGTCGCATCCGCCTCCAAGTGATGTACTGCCACTAGTACGGTGTACTCGTCGCGAGACAACACAGCTTCGCCAATTTTCCGGTCGCGGATCGTTTTAGTAGACCAATATATATCCGGGTTGACGGCTTGTAACCAAGGTTGACCGAGGATGATGTCGAATTTATCGAGTTCTGTGATAATTGCGTCCAAACGTATGTCCATGGTTCCTATTGTAAGCACTTTATTCCGTAGTCGTTGGCGAGTCGTAGTTGTACTACCATCTGCCAATTTAAACCGGCATTTCTCTCCAAAAAACCGTCGGAGTGTGATGCTCTCGTACCCACTGACCCACTCAGCCTTGCAGATATTTTCCGAAGCGCCAGAATCCACCAAAATACGGCATCGATGCCCGCGTAAGGTGCCTTCCAACATTAAAAGGCTTGTTCCATAATGGGTCGTAGATACGTGTAGCGTCGCATGAACACTGTCCTCTAGTCGGACGTTCTTGTTCATCCACCCGTCGATCGATTCTCCAAAAATTTTGTAATGAAGAGGGAATTGTTGATCTCAACGAATCAAATAACCCGTACGACGCGCCGAAATTAATTCCTTTCAGGTAGCCCATACTGCCCGAGAAGTAGACGTAGCGTTCGGTATCGATCCGGGTCGAACGCGAGCGATATACACGTAGCGCTTATTCTGTCCGGAAGACTCCGTTCCTAGATGGCATAAATTTGTTTCACTCACCTTGAATCCAGTTGTCTCCGTAAGAGTTCGCGATGTTGTGCGTTCCGGGGTCGCGCTCTCAATCTCATGTTTTCCACCAAGAACCATACCATGCCAATATCCTTTTTCGCTAGTCGCACTCGTCGGCCATCGGTAACAAGAGCACTTCGCAAATGAAGCACTTGCCCTCTTTCTTCAATTTGTCGACCTCCTCATGAGTAAGGCCTCGAATCTCGTACAACTCCCGCGGTTTCTCATCGGTCGCGCCATGCGAATCTTCCTCCGACTCATTGTCGACCTCCTCCGGTGCCTCCGAAAAGTCTCTATTCTCCTCGATGACGTTCACCCGGCCTGTCGAGCGTTGGTTCGTCTCGATCTTGGTGTCCGCTACCTCCGCTCGTAGGGCTGCTTGAATCGCCTCGTGTAGGGCCTCAAGGTTTTTAGAGCAACCTCCTTCTGAATCTAGGGTCTTAGACCGCGTTGTAAATCATGTACGTTATTTTCTTCGTGAAGGTGAGGAAGCTCCAATAATTGTTCTCGAAAATAATTCGCGTACTTCAAGACCGCTGTTTTCTGTCGCGCCTTGTCCAAATTCAATATCGCTTGTTTCGCCGGTGTTCTTCCGCATAATTCTTGAATTAAAGATCTATCTCAGAATCTCCGGAAAATCCTCCACCGACTTCATCTCCATTCTGCGCAACTTGGGAGTACCACCACTTCGATAGTGGGCCTTCCAGAAAGCCACATACCTAGTACACTCCTCTATGTTCTTCAAGATTGACGTTGTGATACCGTATATACCCTCGTTGAAACCAGTTTCTCAACTCGTCGATATTAGTCGTAGCGATGCTCTTGATCTTGGTTGGCTTGACGTCGTTAGGCATTATGTTCGGCATCTCGTGCGTCCTCTCATATCTCAGTTGTTGTCCTCGAAGAAAATTCTTCGTCTCTCGGCTTCCGTTCACTCGTCCTTCAAAATGTCTGAAACCGTTGTCGACGTGGTCAAGCAGTTGAGACAGCTCATCAATCGAAAAAGTGTCCACTCTGTTGTTTAAATGTTGTGGCATCTCGGTGACGTGTACCGACATAGGCTACATCGTGAAACTCGATCCTTCTCGCATTGATTGTTTTCCACCATCTATCGATGTCGGTTGTGTCGGCCCAAAAGTCGCCCCCTATGGTCGACCATCGACTTCGTTTGGTAGTCTCTCACTTGCTCGGTTAGACATTTTCGTCTCGTCTAGCTTTTCGGGGGCTCCGAAACCACAACAGGTGAATTTGTAATGTCCGGGAAAATATAGCGATATAGTGGTACTGCCTTGATGACAATAAAAGAGTCACTGAATATTGCTAAGATACATATACCATTGAGGGGAATAAATAATGTCAGATACTAGCACTTGGATAAATGGGCTAGGATATGACAACTCTACTTAGCATGTTTTATTTCATCATTGAGCTTATAGCATGTTTATTTGAGCATTCACTTTAGCAAGTTCTGAGCATTTAGCTTAGCATGTTTTTGAGCATTCATCAATTTCGCTGCTAGCTTTATTTGAGCATTCACCTTGGCATGATTTTTAGCACTTACCGCAGCAATTTTTATTTCAGAAGTTACGTTAGCATGTTATGGAGTATTCACCTTAGCAGATTTTATTTGAGCATTTACCTTAGCAGGTTTTCTTTGAGAATTCACCTTCAGCGGAGGCTTTTGTGCATTCACCTTCGCATGTTTTTTACCATTCAACTTATTAGCATGTTTTATTTCAGCATTGAGCTTATAACATTTTTTTAGCATTCAACTTACTAGCATGTTTTATTTGAGCATTGAGCTTGCAACATGTTTATTTGAGCATTCACCTGAGCAGGTTTTGAGCGTTCAGCTTGGTAGGTTTTTGAACATGTTTTATTTGAGCATTTACCTTCGCATGTTTTTGTGCATTCACCTTAGCAACATTCGTCCCCCTCACATGCATTGCATCGGGTTATTTTAGGGGTGGGCCGGGGACAATTCATTGTGTGAAGGAGTGAAATAGTTACAATGATGGCTGTGCAATGTGATGGCACAAAAATCATATGTAATTCGCCTAAACCTATAGCATGTTCTGCAAAGGGACGAGGACACGGTAGCATAGATTATATACATCAAGCATGTACATCCAGAAAGCAAAATGTGCAAGAAGGGGATTGGGCGTCGATCTCGCCGTATGAGTCCGAATCTGAGCAGTCGCCGCTCTCTAGATCGGGACCGCCTTCGCTGTGTTGCTTGTGCCGGTCGTTTCCGTCCAACATGGCATCCTCCAAGATCAAAATTCTAAGGAGGTCTTTATCATGCTCCACCCTAAAGTTTTCCATCTTTGGCTTGGCGTTTGGAACCATGTCTTCATTGATCTGAGCAGAAGCTTTGCTGCGACCAACACTTAGCTTGCGAGGCTTCAGCCACCTCATGGAGTAACCCTTCCGAGCGATCACATCATGATACAAACGCACAAGGCAAAAGGTCTACTCCGTAGCGCTCTGAAGATGCATGTTGATGCGTTTCAACGCGGCGAAGCGTGTCTCCTTGTGAATACCCTTTGCGTTTTGTGTGATGAGCTTGTCCAGGAAGCCATGCAGCTTGATGAGCATGTGACATTGTCACTGCATGATATACATGTACACGGTCACGTGCTTGGGCAAGTATCACATCAAGAAGGCGCGCATGAAACGCTCCGCTTGCACCCGGATATTGCTTAGGGCGGCCAACAGTAGACTACCCGTCATACGGCGGCATGATGGCAAAGATAGCCCCCCGTTGCTTTATAAATGGTCATACTTAAAATTTACATATGCTTAAATCACGCGGGGGCTAGATTTGCAAGCGTTGCCATTACGTTACGCAAATCTAACCGTTCATGCTAGCTTTTACGTGCATTGATGCCTCAATAAAGCTCATCCCCTTAACATTACGCGCCGCACACCGTGGTAGAATGCCTTCGGCCATGGTTTCTGCGCGAGCGCAGCTCAATCAAACCCACCCTCCCCGATTCCTTCTTTAATGCGCGTTCAAAGCCCATTGGCCCTTGCAGCTAAAACTTGTAAAAGGTAACACTTTTGGCAAACAGAGCCCACAGCTTTATTGTAATTCGGCCCACCCAAATATCTAAACCAGTATAAAGCCTTTATTCCAATAAGAAAATGGTACACGGCTCGCGAGCCCTGTACCAAAAATATCGCTTTTACTGGTATTCCGATTACGGTACACGGCTCGCGAGCCGTGTACCGGCCAAATAGGAACACGGCTCTGAGGAAAAGGAACACGGCTTGAGCCTCAAGCCGTGTTCCTCTTCGCCAGAGCCGTGTACCGGGAGGAGGTACACGGCTCTAACGCTCAGTACATTACACAGTACACCCCGCTTATCGCGTCGCGCGGGGCTCTTCCCCCCTATAGCTGGCAATAATCGCTACGCAGTATCGCTACGCAGTATCCCACCACCCACATCCCCGTCCATAGGCGCGTGAGCACAACCAACCTAATATACCTCTGCGAAAGCACCCCGAAAAAGGGGCCGCGCAATCAAGTTGGCACTGGACAGAGGTAGAGAAACAGGCTGCCCTTGAGGCGTCCCTCTCCGCCTCGGAGTTGGAAGGAGGTGGCGAAGAAGGAGGAGGCGCTCGAACGCGCTGCTGGTATACTCCGGCCCCTACACGCCATTGCGAGAGCGCTGGTAGGACCCTGCAGCTAAAACTCCCAACGAAGCTAGCCAAGCCCCAAATCTTGCCTGAGCAGGAGTCGGTGCGTTAGGTAAGTAGGTTCAATGTCGTATTTAGGTCCGTCGCGATAGCGACTTGGTGGGATGCGCGCGTTTTCTCGTCGTTTGCACACCCACCCACCTCCTCGGGAAAAGTTAGGCCGTCCGCTACCGTCGCTCATATGACATTGGACTAGCGCCTTCGTGTTCTTTAGACAAAGAGTCACCATCTGACATAAGTTTTTTTCGAATAGCGCCTCCGACGCGTAGTAAGGGTGTTGGCGAGCTAGTGGTCGGGAGGGCGTGCCGGTAGAGGGGAGAGCAATAAGGAGATGCATTTGGTCGGGCAAGTTCCCGATACCAATCGTGCCCACAGGAACGAGGGCTACCTTCGAGGAGCGCGGGATATAGAAAAAATAGTATCACAGGTTGGAGCACAGGGTTGCAGGAGGGGGACGGCTCTAGCTGGAGGGTATTCCGGCGGGGGGCGCGTAGGCGTGATTTACACGCATTACATAAATAGATAACACGGCCTTTTTTGTAAGGGGGGTGAGCTTTGGTGTATACCACCTCAATCAAACCCCAGAACCAACAGCCTTTAGCTGTAACATGTATTTCGTGTTGTTATGATGGTCCCATGTCACTTTGCAACGATGATGGCCACATTTTTTGTGCATGTATAGTCGCACCACAAATGTTGCTCTTGCTACTGATACTCATTTGCTGCTGCTACTGTTGTTGTTGTTAATGCACACACACACATATACATACACGCGCACACACACACTCATAGAGAGGCACACGCACGGAGACATACACACACGGAGACATACATACACAAGCACACACAAAGACGCGCGCGCACACCCACAGACCTACAGACACACACACACACACACACACGCACGCACGCACATGTATCATAGACACGTCGACAGGGAAAATATGCATGTGGTTTGTGTCGTTGCAACTGCTTTTCCCTGTGTAGCTATCGTTGTTCTTTATTACTTCTTGCTTTACTTAAACATCTGTATATTGCTGCTTCTGTTGTTGTTGTAGGTGCACACACACACACACACACACACAGACGCGCGCACACACACACAGACCTACACACACACACACACACACACACACACACACACACACACACACACGCGCGCGCGCGCACACACACACAGAGACCTACACACACACACACACACACACACACACACACACACACACACGCACACGCACGCACGCACAGGTATCATAGACACGTCGACAGGGAAAGTATGCATGTGGTTTGTGTCGCTGCAACTGCTTTTCCCTGTGTAGCTATCGTTGCTCTTTATTACTTCTTGCTTTACTTAAACATCTGTTTTTGCTGCTTCTGTTGTTGTTGTAGGTGCACACACACACACACACACACACGCGCGCACACACACAGAGACCTACACATACACACACACACACACACACACACACACGCACGCAGGCACGCGCGCACAGTTATCATAGACACGCCGACAGGTAAAGTATGCATGTGCTCTGTGTCATTGCTGCAACTGCTCTTCCCTGTGTATCTGTCGTTGTTCTTTTTTATTTTATGCTACTCAAACATCTGTTATTGTTGTTGTTGATGCACACACACACACACACACACACACACACACACACGCACACACGCGCGCGCGCGCCACTTAAACATCATGCTGCGTTTGTTGTTGATGATGATCATGCTGATGACATTTATTGTGCACCTGCTATTGATTGCATAGTGAGTAGAAAGAGTGGTTACATATAAGAATGGTTACATATCAGTGGTTAAGCACGGCTAGACGGCATTTTACTTCCGGCCCGACTGGTATAAACGCCCGATGTACGCTACAAAATGCATGTACCCACTTTTATCTATGATCGGGTGACTGTGATATGTGGGTGTGGGTGTGTGTGTGCATGCGTGTGTGTGACTGTGTGTGTTATCGGGTACCGGTACGATGCGGTGGCGGCCGCGAGCGCAACTCCTACACATACACACAGCTCCCGGCTGCGGGGTCCGTACTCATCACTACATTTGGCATAGGCGGGAGGTTATTCGTAAGTTCCACCAAGCCAAAAGGCAGGGCCAGGTCCCCTACAACCGTGATGCGCCTCAGGTTCAGCATCGAGGTACGGGCGCTGGTAGGTGTGTGAGAGGGGTTGTATGTGCGGGCGCGATGCCTGTAGAAGCCGGATGTAAAGCATGTATGTACTGTGGTCCGAGCCGTGTACCGGCGTTATTGGAATACCGAAAAGCGCGCGGAACACGGCTCGTGATATTTTCGTCCCGCGAGCCGTGTACCGGCCGAGCCGTGTTCCTACGAGCCGTGTACTTTTTTCTTATTGGAATAAAGGCTTAAAACCCATCTTTGGCGGATGGTGGAAAATCTCACAGATGAAGAAGTAGAATGCCTTTTACTTACTGTAGACAGGTAAGCACAAGCAGGAAGACATAAACCTAGCTCATTATTAACCCTAACTTTATGATGCTTTTGCTATACAGTACTATCTTCGCTTTTTCACTTGTAAGTAAGTTTATGTGTTTGAAGCGCGGACCTTGGCTCAGGCATGTGGGTCGTCCACTTTTGGTAAGATGACGAAGTGCATTCATCAATCCACTGACACGCGGGCGGCTAACCCACCCCTCAGACGTCACCCCCTCAGCTACGGAATACCTGTACTGATATCCGAGCCTCCTGCAGAACTTTTCACCGACCCCTGAACTGTTACAAGAGCGCCACTCAGGATGGTTTCGAAGGCACACTTGAAAATGGGCTGGGTTGACGATAAACATACAAAGTACTAGAGGCGTTACGACATCCGACCTCCGCCCTCCCACCCTCGCACCGCAACTCCCACTTCGGCAAATCCAGGCAACGTGTTGCGGATACTGGTTGGAGCACAATGTCGATACGGCTAACGGCGGATACGCTGGTGCTACCGGGATCGGGGCGCCGACCAAACCTACACGCGTTGCTGGCGGACATTACCACAAAAGACACGGGATGGAAGCGTACGGGTACAGTCGTAGCAGCGCCTCGCGCGTCCGAAGAACCGGAACAGCCACTGCGACGGCGGGCGGCGTTCCTGCTCGCGGACACGCAGCTGGAGAGCCCGGTTTCCAGAAATGGGTCAGACGGCGACGCGTCTTCGCGGATGCCGGATGACAATACGCCCCATCCGAACCTGAGGCGCAGACACTCCATATTTTCTAGGACTAGCCGAGAGGGTTCGGCCGGGGACGTTAGGTCTGACCGCGCGGCGGAAGACGACTCATCGTGGGTCCCAGAAACCACTCACGATAAAAACCGCTCCCTGATGGGCTCGAAAAAATCATCCCGTCGTCTGAGGAAGCACTTGGCCGCTGTGGAGGCGGCACAGAGACTGCAACTCGCCAACGTAAACTTTTACCTTCAAAAATAAATACATAAATGAATAAATTAAATAACGATATACGCAACGCCCACCGTATAGTTCATCACCGCGCTCAAACGATGCTGAACCCAGAAATGCGTGCATCTCAGCACTGAAGGCTTTTGCTGCTCGCTCTCCTCGTTGCTGCAGGAGGACGAGTTTCGGCGAGTGAAGGACGCCGCGTTGACGAGAACCGTCGACCGAAGTCCGAAACAGGTGGGGCGGGCGAGCAGAGAGTGCAGGAGAGCAGTATTGCTTTTAAATACTGGAATCGGTTTGTTATTCAGGATTTATGTTAAGGCTAAATGTTGTGGTGCGTTCGGGTGGCAGGTGGAGCGGCTCGCCAAGTTTTTGCAACACACAGAGCGGCTGAAGGAATTTGAATTCTCCGTGCTCCGTGATTGCGCCAGGTAAGGCTGGTGGGGAGGAATGGGCGAGAAAGGGGGCGAGCTGGTGGCGTTGCGACTACTGTCTTCGATCTCCAAAATTGAAATAAAATAATGAGAAAACGATATTTAATTAAGTTTATATTGAAATAGTTATTGTTCAAGAAATCAAGGCAAAGGAAACATCAAAATAAAGAGAGCAAGGAATGAAATAAAACTGGATAATATAAATGTAATTGAATAAATATAATAATGAAATATAAGAATGCCGTAATCGTACCTACGTAAGTATTGTAGAAATGTAATCAAGTGAAATGTACCAGGCGAGGGGGAGACGGGGAGTTTAACGACGTCGTCGCCGCAACTGTGGTGTGCAGGATCATGGAGCCGCTGCCGCTAGTGAAGGGACAGACGGTTTACCGGCGGGGCGACCTCGCAAAGGAGTTTTACGTCGTGGTGGATGGTCAGTTGGTGCAGCGGAGCACCGAGGGCGGCGAAGAGGACGAGTGAGCCGGACTGCCCCACCCCCCCCGTCAGCAAGTTTGCCAATCACTTATACTTTATGAACTATTTACAAAACTGACATTAGGTGATTAATTGCCCTTTCTTGGAGTAGTTGTCCTTGTTAGCTTGATTTGATGCGCTGAGGCATTATGTTCTTGTGCCTTCGCATCCGTCCTCTGCGTGTGTTTTACTTATACTGCTCGTAACTACAAGGCTTCCGTTGAGTTGCCGGAAAATACGTCTGAACATTTTTTTTTTGTCAATCCAAAAAATAGTCAAAGCCAAATCTTGCGCATTTCTGGAAATAATGCCAAAGGAACAGGAAATTGGCTGAGTGTATTGTATGCTTTTTGAAAGGCTGTTGTTGGCCAAATTTTACGATTGCAAACAAATTGAAAGCAACAGAGTCAGCGAAACGAAGTCAAATCGAAGTTTATTTCTCATCAGTGTGTTCGCGTGCGCCGCTGTGCGCGCCCGCAGTGACCTGGAGACCACAGACAACACGTACGTGCCGATGTTCACGTTTGGGGAGAAGGAGCTGCTGGCGGAGACGCTGCGCGAGCACACCGTGCAGTGCAGCTCTGCCAAGTGCGTTTTGGTGTGGGTGAGTGCAATGCGGGAAAGTTAGGGCTTGAAACCCTACATTGACCGTCACTCAACCGTTTGAACAAACTGACATCCATTCATCATAACCGCTAGAAACGAAATTCTGCCACCTGAGCGCCCTAGAGGAACAGGGGTTAGAGGGGGGTCCGTGACAGCTGACACGTGGGATGTGGTTATTTCGGCGCAGCTGTCCCAGAGCAACTTTCAGGACATCCTGGCGGGCAACATGGCGACGGCCTTCAAGGAGGAGATCACAAAGGTCAAGGCGCTGGGTGATTTTGAGGGGCTGGAGGACAACGTGCTCATGGGCTTCATCTTTTGCTTCCAAGAGGAGGAGTACGAGGCGGGGGAGGTGGTGGTGTTTCAGGGCGAGAAAGCGTCCAGTGAGTGCCACACCCCGGACAATTGTAATGCGCATACAACTGTAGATACAAAAAGAAGCAATTAAAAGGACAGGTGACTTGTGAGGTAAGGAAGCAAACACATGAACAGGCAGACGAAGAACGTGCGCGAGCGGAAAAAAATACGAAATTCAATCAACTAAACAAACAACAATGGAAAAGGAAATATGGATTCAATGACAAAATCAAACATTAACCAAAAAGAAAACAAAAGACAAGTGAATAGTTTGGCAAAGGAACAGATAGACAAGAAAAAGGCGCATGACAGAAATACGGCCAAGTAAGAAAGGCAGTAAACATGGACATACTAACGAGCGAAAACTAAACAGAGTACACTGCGAGCGAGCGAGCGAGCGAATTGATAATCTGCTAAAGTGAATGAAAAGCAAGTAGTAGGAACGGATGGAAGGAAATTTCCTGACAAAAAGAGAAATGTAAAAGTAAAGCGCTTGTTGTGGGGACGCAGAATAAACTGACGGCTGTGGCTTGCGTGCGTCGGGGGTGTGGGCAGGGAACAGCCGGATGCTGTGGATCACCTCGGGCACGGCGTCATGCTACATGGACCCCTGTTACGATGCGGACAACGAGGAGGTGAGCCCAGCAGCGCCCCCCCCCCCCCCCCCCCCCCCTCTGTACTTATACGCATCCAAACTACCCGTGTTCAGTAGTACTCAGCGGCCGTTTCCTGTCCTCTACCACCGTTCCCTCATCCCACCAAAATGCCATCTCATGGAATGAAATGCATAAGTATTGGGTAGTTTGTGTTGAAGGAAGGGAGGTCTGAAGTTTTTACGTCACTACGTGTTGGTCGAGTTGAGGAGTAGAGAGGGGAAGGTTGAGCGCCTGCTGACGACATCTGGGTTGTCACCCTCGAAAATGTTATCTGCCTTACCACAAGCAGGCCATCGCCTCCACGTCGCAGTCTGACCTCATCCACCTGTGCGACATCACAGCCGGGGGGGTACTGGGCGACCACATGACGGTAATCCCCCCCCCCCCCCCCCCCCCCCCCCGCCGAAGAAAATCTTACCTTTTTTCCCTCTCCTGTGCATGTCAGACACACAGTGACCGCCAATGAATCTGTCCCCGCGAGCCGCGTGGTGCAGTGAACGCACTCACCCTTTCCGCAATTCGAAATGCAGATTGATGCGCCGTCAACGCGCCACATTGTGACTCGTACGAAGCTTTCCGGATTAAGGTATTCTTTGTTATCGCTTCGTCCGCGCTTCCTCGCTGCAGTCGACCATTTTCCCTTATGTTCTACCTAACTAACGGCGGTGTGCTATCGACTGTGCGGTGCAGTTTAAACATTGTCGACCTCAACCGACGGTTCCCACGCGACACAATCACCGCTCTGCAGTCTGTCGCGACACAACGCGTCGAGCGCGACACCGCGCGACGAGAGCTGGAACTGCAGAAGGCGTCCAAGTTCGCGACCGTCGTTGCGGAGGGAAACAAGAGGAGACAGCAATCGAAGGTTCACTCGAAAAGCTTTCACTCCGTAGCCTTGTCGTCTTCAAAGGTGGAGGCTGAGCCGTGGCAGCCCGTCAGCAAACGTGCCGCGGTGACAACCGCCCACGACGTCGTGATGGGCCGTGGGCTGTGGATGTTGAAGGTGCGACTAAAATATTGTCTTCAAGCACTGTTCCGAATATTACTCTCATGTTCATCATTACATATGTCGTATTTCCGTTTCGATTGTCACGCATACATTCTGCAACTTATATATGATATGTGACATACCCTTCGTTAGCGTAAGTAGTCGTGAGAGCGAGTCGTGAGCGCGAAATGTACGTTGTGTGACACATAATTTCGCGAATCGATGATTGTGTTGCGTACTCTGCGCTGCCGTGATGAATATACTATGGCTTATGATGTAGGTGTCTGAGGATTCTGCTGGGCTGGTGGATGGGCGAGTGGCCAAACGGGAAGGTCAGCCTCCGGATGCCATTTCGCTGCGTGCATCTACCACCAAAAAGAAGAAGAAAAAAATCTCGGACGTCTGCGGGCCGTCGGAGGAGGCAACAGCTGAAGACGGAAACCGAACTGATGAGACTGTTATGACGTCGCCGGATTTCGCGTCTCCGTCGGAGCGAACGAGTGCGGCGCTGCAGGCCAGGTCGTCATTGGTGCTGCCCGAGCTGAACAGTACGGCGAGAGGGCGCTGGATTCGAGACGTCGGCGATAGCAGTCTCGCGACGTGGGCGCCCTCGCCCCGCGGCGGTGCGCCGCGGCCCTGGGAGCCAATCGCTACTACGACGCATATCGCGGAAACGGACGACCGTGGTCGGGAACATCGACAGCACCAAAGGTGACGAGCCACCACATACAGGATTCCCAACAGACATCGTCGTTTTCTTGTGTATACAGCCGCCATCAGTAATGGGCTGGTTTTCGATTTCGGCGATTTTGCCGGCCTCTCTGTGCGTATGTGGAGGTCGTCTCATGGGTCCAATGAATGTTCACCTGACTTTGCCAATGACGATGATGAGCGCACTATATTCGGCGCTATGCATACCTTAGCTTTTGAATAAGAAGGAAATGATTCGCGGGCTCAAATGAATAGCGAGTCAAAGGTATGCTCGAGAGCTCAGCACATACCAAGAAAAGTAGGTGGCCTCACAAGCACTGTAAAGTAGAGTTAATAAACCCTGTTGAGGATGGGTTAAAAAGACCCTAAATGTACCACGAAAAGCAGCACTAAGTACTGTTGCACCATAAATTTCTATTTCGACCATGCGCTTAAATCCCAAAAAATGTTTTTCCTGGACATTTTCGGCTATTAAATCATATTCATTAAATGTGATGGCCTCATTGTGCCTGTATATGTTGTTTCGACTGACAGAATGAACGGCTTCATCGCCGATTGTTTATCGCAGTGGCGAGGCTGCTACCGGAATAAACGGCGCGTCCGACGGCAGTGCAGCTCCTGATGGAGGTCGCAGTGCTATATATAGAGCGTCGCTGCTCCCACTTCACCAGTCACAACAGACGAACGTGGCGGCCGCCTTCAGCCGAAGTCTTCGTTCCCAAGTGCCGCTGAACCCGGAGGTTGCCGACCGTTTACACCACACAGTCGAGATTAAGCCGGGCGAAACGGCTCTGCAAACGCTGGCAGAGCTGCCCTCCATTGCGCCCGATGCTTGGCGGTTCGGAAGCCAAACTACCCACTCGCGACGCCAATTGGCGACGGAGTCTATAGACGCCACCCACGGCGGTAGCAGAACAATCGGGTCAATTGCCCGTCTTCGGTCTTGTGATTATCCTGCGTCCGTAACTACCGAATCACAAACGCGAAGTGGTAATCAGGCGGCAGTGGACCAGCCGTCGGCCGTGACAGGGAACTTTTCGCACCGTCAGCGCAATAAAGCGCAGCGACGGCACAGTTCCGGTGAGCCGCCATCGTCGACCGCTGTTCGGAGCTTGCAGGCGCAAGAAAGTAGCGATCTAAACTTGTCGCAAAGCGAGTATTGGAGCAGCGGGAATGGGGACTTGGACGCGTCCAAATCTGCCGCTGCGGCCGGTAACAAACGGATGAGCTTGCAAGCGCGCGTTGCCGCCGCCGCGGCGGCAGCGGAGCGATCGAAGGGCGCTTTGGAACGGCAAGCGAGGATGGCATCTGGCGCCACGAGCCTACCGTCCTTGAAGAAGGCCGCCCCATCACCGCTGTTGTCGCCGTGGATGTCCCTCGCCGAGTATCGAGCGAGAGCTGACACAAGGATCCCCAACACGAGGTTGGCGCGAGCTTGACCACTGTTTCTTTGCTGAGTTCTCTGATTTTCTCGGTACGTAAATTACATCAACGACCATCATAGTAATACGTTCCGCGCTCGTGAGGCTTCACCAATCGCGACTTTTAGACATCCGTTGTTTGAGCTGTCGAGAAACGAAGAATTCGGCATGACGGTATGCTGGCTATTTCTGGACGCCAACGACATTGCGGGCTAATGACTTAGTCTTATATCAATAGGAGGAGCAATACTTCCGTTTCATAAATTATTGCTCGGGTATGTTCCTTAAGCCCCGGCGCTGTGCGAGGAATTGAAGAAGGCAGGAGCGCCGCCTTCACGACGCAAAATAGGCTTTACAATGAAACCTTATTAACGGTGCCCACTGCTAGCAGTTGGCTTTTCAGTGACAATGATCTCCGAAGCCTACTGACTTTGCTCATCGGAATCCCAATAATCCATATGTCGACCTCTGCCCATTAAATTGCAACGGAACACGGCACCCACTTTCCTATCCGATGAACTGTAGAGGCTCGATTGATATGCCGCCATCACTGGATTCATTGCCGAGCCGCCATAATATGGCGCGCCCACCCCTTCAACCTTCTCACACCGAGCCCTTGATGGAAGGCGCACCAAAGTTAGCAGCACTGCGCCACAAGATACTTGTGCAAAAACTAGGGCGTGTTTTAATAAGAAATAATAACTCTCTGCATAAAATCATTTTCTGCATTCCATCGTACAGGTGTTCCGTGTTCGAATGTCGAGCTTGGCAACCTTAAGAAGTCGGCATCCAGTGCTGAAGATACGACCACCTCGAATCCACCAACTACATACAGTACCGTGTCGACGAAGACGTGCATCCACGGTTAAAGGTCGAGAGGGCGCGAAGATGAAGCGCGTGTCATAGCATTAGGGTACACTGACAGCATCTGCTCTCCTGTCCGGCAGCTGAACGCCCAGCTTAAGCAGTTGTTCCGCTGCTAGCGACTCCCACTTTCCCAAACCGTTCCCCATCGGACTGGCAGGGCTCGGGTGAAGGATACTGCTCACAATGATGCCGCTGCTTTTGGACACGCAGCGCTCCGCACAGCCCTTCGCAAACAGGCCGACGCCCACCACCACGCGCGGCTGTAGCACCTGATGCGGGAACGGCGACGTCGGAACGAAGCAGACATGACACTCTATTGTACTTGGAAACAGTGACGCTTTCGACGATCTTCCTCAAACATCATATGTGCAGCACTGCACCAAGTACTACGCATACCGGGGGCTGCGAGACGCGACAAAGGCAAAATTCTACTCTGCCAAAACGTCGAAAGACTGACAGTGGACGGTGGTGTTGTGGGTTTATGTCCACACCTGTATTATCTCTTTCAGGGCTTCGTCGCAGGCCGACTCGACGGCCAGGCGCTCCTCCTTTTTGAGCTTGTCGGGCGTAAAATTTGTGCCGTTTTTAGATTGTCGAACAAACGCGAGAGGACAGTAGTTATGAACCCAGACTTGCGAAAAAAAAGCCTCGGGAGAGCCCCACCGGTTCTTGGCTAAACTCCATAGCCGCTGACCGCTGCGCTCAATGTTTTTGCATTTGTGTCCTAACAAGGGCCGTTTGGGGTGCTGTACGGGTAGTACCACGCCTGGGGTAGCTGACCAGTCACGGACGGCCATCCAGTCTCTCACGCTCGCTACGTCGCCAAAAGGCACTCCCGTCTGTACCATGCCAAACGGGCCCGGATTCATCCCTAGCAGCAGCACCTCACACGGCCCGCCACCGTATCTCCGCACGTACTCTGCGTAGCTCTGCTCCAAGGCCAGATATCAGAACGTTCAAATGCCTTGTTACGACGAAGCTGTCGATATCAGATGGTTTCAGGTTTTGTTCGCGAATACGGTTTCAAAAATGAAGCCGGAGATTCTACACACTATTTCGTGGGTATACAATCCAGGAACATCCGAAATATTTTCACCAACAAGGACAAAGACAGAGCCCTAAGAAAATGAGCTTGAGGCAGCCTGCGCTGGTACACGGAGGTTTGGAGCAACAAACTGCTGCGTTGGTCATTTATTGCAGGGTATTGAGGCAGATCTTGGAGTTGTAAGCAATTACCTCGAACGCGTACTCGAAAGTATTGTATACGTAGTCCACCGGCGGGGAGAACTGGAGGCCGGCTAGCTTAGCAGACAGGGCGCGTGCAGAGTCCACCATCCGTTCAGCTTTCTCCGCCCGCGATAATGCCTGCGTTTCTGCGTCAAACCCCTCTGTAATGCTTCCAGGGACGGCCGTTTCAAGTGCGCTGTTCTTGAAGCGCTTGCCGGCGGGCGCAGTCGTGGCTAAGTGAGGCCGTACGCTACGCTTCATCTTACTTATGTTATGCAATCGTGGTTGGCCGTGACCCAGGAGGCAGGTGGAAAGGCGTGTGAACGAGGCTCCGGACATTTCAGCCCCTGGTCTCTTTGGCAGAGCCTCAGCAGTGTTGACGTGCGCTTTCGGTGGGTACCTGTGAGGTACTTATCATCTCGGTGAAACGGTGGGTCGTGGACAGTGATAGACCAAAACTTAATTACAAAACACGTATCTATCAAGAAGTACAATTACAAATGTGAAGCTTTACAAAATTGTAATCCAGATTTACAAAACGAATAAATAAATAAATTATGAATGTGAAGCTTTGATGAAAACTGGAGATGACGACCATCAGACAAAATTATTGTTACAATAAATAAAAGTGGAATAAATCCACCGGCAGATTTTGGATTCCGTGATCCTCTTGTCACTCTTGCCCTTTTGTTTCCCATTTTCCCTGTCCGTGCTCATCTCGTTTTCTTGTAATCCAATTTCAAGCCACCGGCAGACAAGAAAACGAAACCCACGGCTGCCTGGGCCTTTAATTAATTACAAGAAATTATTTGTAGTTACAGGCACACCCCATGCTCTCCATTTTCCCTGTCCGTGCTCATCTTATTCTTCTTGTAATCAAACGATGACCCCATACTCTCACCCACACCAGCATCACTCCACTCATCAACCCTAGAACTTAGCTAACGGACAAACCCTCCGAAACCCCAACCCGTGACACTACCCGTATCTTCTCCCGCCTATACACATCCACAATGTCCAATGGCTCCACCACCTACTGCTCCGCATTTACCGTATGAAATCCTTTGCCACTTACAAATAACTTAATCGGAATTTCATTCCTCCCCACCCAACAAACCCCATACCCAAACCATTCCTTACCACGAAGCTCCAAGAGGGGACTAGGTGAGTAAAGCTCAACCACGACTTCGGAGAGGATGGACAAGGAGAAACCCCGACCAAAAATATGTATACTAAGCTCCTAAATGGCATATGCAAGAAGGCCCTTACACAACAGCCATCATGTTACATCTAATTGTTGTTAATCATTTTCATTGAGTTACAAGGAACATCACATTATTGTTGTATGACATTCCTGCACAAAAGGTAGCCGAACATGAATCCGTACCTTGGAATGTAAAAAATGCGGGCAACACTTAAAGAGAAATGCTTACTATACATGCATCAATTTCATTGACAAATCCTCTTAACTCCTAGGTAATACTTTGGCGCCCAAGTTGGATTGTGCCGACAAAAGGGGGGGGGTATTCCTTGGCTAAGTCTAATTCGAGTATTCCTTGGCTAAGTCTAGGGATCTACCATCGATACATCGTCGATAGTATCACCATCACCCGCTGATGGTGCCATCGATGTACTAGGTTGTGACATCGACATCGATACGATGACAGTAGTGCTAGTAGTATCAATGCCATCAATTATCAAAATAATTAGAAAATATTTATTATCAAAGCCAAATACATATGTCGATATATCGTCCCAAATATCGATGCATCGGCGATGATATCGGCTTAAATGGCCATCGATGTCAACATCCAAAAATATCAACACCTGCAACATCGACAATCCAAGATCTCAGTCCTATCAACATCGACGTTTGAAAGTATCACTACCATCAACATTGACAAAATTCACTTGATCCCTAGCCTTATCCCGCGCATATGCACGTTGTGTTTTCGCGCCCGCACCCATGCGACATGCTCTCTCAAACGGTCGCCGTGCCGGTTACAGGAAAGAAGCAATGGGCTCAAAGCGCCGCAATTTGTTTTATTGTGCAACGGGCGTGCAAATATGGCACATTAGCGATGGAGGGGGATATGTTGGACATGCCGTTGTGGAGTGAACGCACGAAATCGCGTATGTAGACTATGTAATACCTATATAGACCGCGGATATCCGCAAAATAAGGCTAGGGATCGGCCGTCGATACATCGTCGATAGTATCACCATTATTCGGTGATGGTGCCATCGATGTGATAGATTTTGACATCGACATCGACATCGACACGGTGGCAGTAGTGCTAGTATCACTGGCATCAATCATCAAAACAATTTGAAAATATTGATTATCAAAGCCCGATGTGTCGATATATAAATATCGATACGTGGGCGATAATATCGGCTTGAATTGCCATCGATGTCAACATCCCAAAATATCAACACCATCAACATCGACGATCCAAAATATCAGTCCCATCAACATCAACGTTTCAAGATATCACTACCATCAACATCGACAAAATTTACTTGATCCTTAGTCTTACCACATAACCCAAGGCAAGCTACGTTTGGGTACAATGTGTATAAACGGCCGTGACGTAGTCATAGAAGTGTGACAGTTTGCCTCTTGTAATCTACTAACACAAGTCATTTCTTCATGCGGGTGTGCAAAAGGGAAGAGATTGAAAATGTTATTTCTTGTTCTAAAACACTCAATGCAGTTAAAAGAAGAAAATGAAAAAGCGTATGTGTCTTGATAGATCAACTCTCAACCGTGGCTCTATGTTGCACACCCCTTCCGGTTTCTCATATGGCTCGGGTCGGGTACGGGTTTGTCGTGCCCCGACATTGTACAAATTCCTCAACCGGAAAACGATTCCGCGAACATATGCATCGGAAGCGTACGCTTTATAACATCACGGTACCACACATCCTCGGAAATATGTACACAATCTCGGAAATATTACAATCTCAGCCACGACATAAGCGTATTTTGTTTCGGAAACATGTCTCATTGGACGCCCCTTTTCAATGCGCGTCGAACTCATCTACTCACGAGCTTAGAGACTCAATAGAACTGAATTTTATCTTCATGCTCGACATTTCCGAATAGGTGAGCCGCAGTGCCAAGCAACACCCGTCAAGCTTGGCCCACCTCATGAGGCGATAGGTGGGGGGCTTGGCGATATATGTTTACACATACCAAATTCCTAACTAACAAAGTCTAACATGGCTAATTCCCGCCGTGTGCATGCATTCCCGGCGCATACTACCCGGGGCATGACGAAACGGAGCCAAGGTCAAACGACGAAGAAAAAGTTCATGCGGGCGTAACTCCTAGTGCGTATGCTACGAGCCGAAGAAGCACCCATCACCCGGCAACGACGTAGCCACCGAAACTGCCAATCGAAGAGCCAATAGGCCCACATCCTCAAAAGCACATCGACAAGGAGCCAAGCGGCCCACATCCTCAATAGTAAAGAGGTAATAGTCACGAATGGACTGAACCGACGGTATGCCGACACGGTATGATGCGTGCGGGTCCGCATCAAGCTTTGTATGTCGGGCATCACACCCCGAGCACGGCTGCCATGAAGTGGGCAGGAGCGGAGCGTAAGCTCTTGAAATATTGGGGTTCGTGCGCGCACTATTATAATTTTGCGGGAGTTGTTTATTCATGTGCGAAATGCTGTCGTTGAGTCGCTCGCCTTTGTATGAGTACCCGGTCTCGCCGAGATTGGCGGCACGGCCGACATTATGCGATGTCCCAATATCGACAAGTACAAAGTACTAGCTCCACAAGAAACATCCACGGATGGAAGGGCCACCAGCGCTCCCAATCGTCGGCCCCACCCCCGACATGGTCTACCCCCATGTTCCCGTACAAGGCGCGCGAGAGCTCGACCTTACTTGCAGTCGTAGAGATCGGTCCAAGCCCGGCCGTGGCAGCCCCCCCGCCAAAAAAGCTAATCCGCCGTATATTTTATGCACAACGACGCGTGACTAATAAGGAAACGCAACATTCTACACACGAGTCGCACTGTGACAACGGGCAAGGATGTTAGGCAGGTGCATATGAAATGAAATTGTTTACAACCATACCAAGCAGTTATGGGTTGCTTGCTCTTGGCGTTCCCTCAATCCGCCATCTAGGGCGCTGGCTTAGGGCTTGCACCGTGAGTCGCTTTATCCAATCTCTCCAGTAATGTATAGTACAACTAATACCTAATGGCGGTACAACACCGTCAAATTCATACATTTCAAAGGTTTTTATTTTTTTCACTACAGACACGTATGAAAATAATGTGTCGCTATTCTCCACGATGCGCTAACTGCTCCAACCGCTACGAGGGCGCTGACCATAAAACATGGCCAGCATGCACTCATTGAAACGGGCCTACTTGACATGTGCTCGTATCCGACTCCGGTCGTGTCGGAGCAAAGGGGGGGGGGGGGGGCATGCGAAAACCCCCTCGCACATGTCGGCGATGGTCCCGTCTCGATCCACGCACACCCTCGTCCGAAATAGTCATTGCTCCTCCCGTCGCAGCTCGCCTCCTAGCATAGTCTCCCCTCCTCCTTCGGGACATGGGAATTAAAGGAAGTCAATAGCCCCGTACGGTGTCCGGTTGGCGGTCATGCCTTCGTGCCGGAACTTATCATGTCCCCGGTCTTCCACCGTATGTTTCAAGACATGTATAATCGCGTTGAAACCGCCCGTACCCTCCCTTACAGGCTTACGGTGCCATGGGGGCGCATTTATAAGCCATGTGCCTTCACGCTTACCTTAGGCACACTGCCCGAGGTAGCCATGTAGCCGTGCCATACATGGCACTTAGGACTTTTAGATGCGATCCGCACAATCACAAATTGTGAAAACACGTACGGACGGAGGAGGGATTATAAGTACTACATGCACCCGGTGCGCAAAAATTTCTCACTCGTCCCGTTCCATGCATCCATCTAGCTCCCATCCCCTCCGCCCCCCCTCCCCCAACACACTTTTAGGCGATTAGTATCCGCAAACTTCAATCTAAAGATTCGAGGGTGGTAAATGATCGGCTTTGCACTGCGAAGGGATACACGACGGGTCGCCCTTTTACTATGATGAGCATGAAGAGTATGAGAAAATCAGAAACCAAATATATCGTTTATTTTCGTGGTATGCATTGCGTGGCTACAAGGTTACACTCGCTCTCTACACAGCGTAAGTAAATAACCTGCGAAATCGTATGCGCTAAAACATTTTTTTACTCTTCACTCTTAAAACAATTTAAGGAACTCTGGCTGTTTTTTCGTTTCTCGCGGCTAAACTTTCGATATTTGTCGCTTTTGGAGTGCATGGCATCGCAGCATCGGGTAAAAATACATGCCGAACCACGCACCCTCCGCATGACTTCAATAGTGGCGTACCGTGAGAACCGCGCGGCGTGCGTTCTCGCACTTGCCAGCAATCAACACGTTCGTACGGACACATGCATATAATGCGACGAGCCAAACAACATGGAGGCAGAAGGTTTGCTTTCGGCTGAGGACTTGAGGGCAGCGGTTATTGAGTTGTTATTCGCACGATGTGGACACGCCCAAGTAGAAGGACCATCGAAAGCGACGCAACGGAACACCCCCCTCAAGACATCTTGCGAGCGGCTATTGCAATACCCACCCGGGTTGGGAGGAGTAGCGCCGTGGGACGCGCCCTCATATATCGACGAGGGTGTGTTTTGGGACGTCTTTTCCCTCGTCGAGTGTTATTCGGACCTCTTCAAGTTTCAAGACATGCCGCCACCCACGCCAAGGGCTCCACAACGCTGCAACGTTGGCGCATCGCGGCCCACGATTGTGCTCGTGCACTTCCCATTGGCGCCCTTGTTCAAATTATTAGAACAATGCAGCTCGTTGGGGATTGTTCCCCTCTCAGTCGAAACTGTTCGTGACACGCCAACAAGCTCGTTGTGACGTTCACCAAAGCCGTGGTGGGGCAAAAGAGGGCTCGACGGTACGGATGCCTATACTTCAGCGACAAGGCCGTGTGACCGTGGTTATCGGTGGAAAACAGCATGGAGGCGTTGTGGAGACGGGAGCTGCAAGGTATCGTCAAGGATATTGCACAAGATGCGTCTCAGGTAGTAGATGCCTCGGTTGTTCTCGCATTTTCACTCCTGTGGAATTGCATGGCGAATATTCCGGCGGCACGGGCGCGGCACCGTATCGTAAAATAGGACCCACAGGAGAACGCGGCCAAGTTAAAGTATATAAAGCGTCTAGCAGAGTTTTGGGAGGAGAAGGGACAAGCGTATCGTGCGGAGCATAACGCGCTCTTGTGGCAGAACCTGATCGAGGCGGGGGAGACGAACAACACCGCATCTTCAAAGACTGACAGCGGGTATGCCTCAGGGTTTACCTTCGACTCCGCAGACATCAAGTGGATGCCTCACCTGGAGTAAGAATGGAAACTGCGCTTGCGGAAACAAGAGGCGGTTAAGAACATCACACATGAGGAGGGACGCGAGGCGTAGGACAAACGCCGACAGAATGAGCTCGACCTGCGGGCCAAGCGGAAGCTTGTTTTGGAGTGGGACGACGACCATGCGGGGGCGAGTACATCATGATGACATAATGCGCACACAAAGTAGACATAAAGAATATAGATAGCTGAAAATGTGATCAAAAGTAAAGGGTAAAAATCATGACGGCTTGCGCCCCTTTCGCATCCTTTTCAGTGATGAGATGCATTGCTAGGCTACGTAAGGGAGGGTAGGGCAGGAGGGGGCGACTCTTCAAATGGGGAGCATGCACAACATAAGGAGGGTGGATTTTCAAAGCCTAAGTTGTATCATCATTGTGCTTCAGTTTCTACTCTGTCACTTCTGCCTTTAACGCTTGATGTCGCTTGATCGCCTGTGGTGTAGCGACCGCATTGCTAACTCACTCCCACTGCCGCTTGTTGGTCTGGGTGCTGCCCTTTGGCGACTCAAGTGTAAAGAGCGGTTCGTGTCCTGCCCCATCCTTGAAAGATTGGCAGTGCCCTTCTGCGTAACGCGCTGCCGATGCTTGTTGGTAGCCTTCATGACACCATGCTTCGTCTCCGTGTTAAAGTGTTCCATCCCTTGCGCGCTAAACATATTTAGGCTACTATGCTCCTCTATCCACTCAGGAAAGTAAAAAGCAACTTGCACGAAATAATTTGATAACAAAGGGTAGCTGACTAGACATAATCATAATGACATTGAGTGTCTACTAATGATATTCACTTTGTCAAATCAACAATATATGTGGCATGCATAAATATTCAGCATGTTGCTCATCTGGTGCATGTATGGGATGACATTAAAAGCTCCGGCTACAATGATGTATGCGTCGACGAAGTTATCCGTTGCTTCCGGTAGCGCCTTTGCTCTGGCCTTCTTCGCATCGGCATTTTTGATGCTAGGCTTCGCACTCCACGCGTCCACCATCTCATCATACCGCTACCACAAGAAGCGGGCACTGATAACTTTTTTGTGTCGATGGGTAAAAAAAGACGACATCCAGCAATCGCCGCCGCTGATGCAACGGGCTCTCTAGCACAAGGCCGTCAAAGTGGGGCATGCCCGTTTTCGTCGTAGGTGTCTTTGCCTTCGGCAAGGGCTTCACTTCCCGCCAAATGCCGGCCTCATCCAGGATGTGTATCATTGATGTCGTCATCAAGGCCGTCGTGACGATGCAATGGATGGACTGTCTCATGACCTGCGGCTAGATTTATAACATGGCGTGCATTTTGTCCCCAATCCTGTCCAAAGTGGGAACATGCTTGTTAATTTTTGGAGAAGGGGGGGGTGATCATGGCTTTGGCCAAAATGATTCCGCTGATACTCATGTCGAGCGGATGCAGTTTTCGCTAGTGCTTGCTGCAAATGTTTGCTAACAACGCTTGAGCATCACTGGCAAATCTATGGCTCAATCAGGCCAAACTCCGCGCCAATGACGTGAGCAAGTATGTTAAACACGTCCACCGTTTTAGTGAATGGCAGCTCCATAACCTTGCGGCGCCAGTCTCGCTTGATGAGTGCTACATCCATCATATTCGAGCAGATATGGCAATGGTGGGTGCTTAATGGGCATGTACGACAAAAGGCAGAGGGGAGGAATTCCGTGTAACCTCTCGTAAGTTCCTTAACATAGAGTGTGCGACCGTGCAGCTCGATGCCTCTCTCCACGATCGCGTCCATCTACCTTCCATATGTCCTCTCCGAAATAAAGCTTATCGTATTCATCAGCGCCTTCATAGATGCAGACCTTTATACGCAGTTGACCGCTTGAACGGATAACACAAACTCCGCATAATCCCACCTTTTGACGATGGGCTTCAAAATGATCAAGACGGACCCCTATTTCTTACGTTTGTAGGAAATGCTACCATAAACTGTTTAGCAAAACTGGCGCAGGAAAGTCGTTTGTCACTGTTTACACATAACATGCAATGAATGCGTATATAATATAGGTGGCAAAGGTCGGTGTTGATGTGGATCATATTTGAGTACGAAAAGTGTATTCAAAAAAAACTACAACTTCTTGAAACTACTAGGACTAGGAGGTCGCCCTCAATGGTCAAATGTGCCCCAACTGCTCCAACACGATGGGTTGCAATTGCTTGATTAATGCAGCCCGCACATCAACATGCGCCATCATCCCATCCTCCGACACCACCATGCCATCGTCATCGGCCACCTCCTTATCCGCCCTCCCTATCGAAGACGGGCTCCACATTTTCACCATGTCTGTGCCATATGACAGTGAAAGGGAATCGTACTTACTTGTTCCTAGGTTCCATATCCCTGAGCCAAGGTGCCTCAACGTTCCGTACAATTCTGATGTCCTAGAGTTGTGCATGTTATTCGTTGTACATCGATTAAATACACAGCTAGTTCATGGATGTATTGATCAAATAGGGCAGTAATTCATGGATGCGTCGATTACATAAGGCAATAATTAATGGATGCGTTGATTAATAGGGCCCTGACTCTTGGACGCATTTACTAAATAAGGCACCAATTCACAGATGCATTGGTAAATAGGGCAGTAATTCATGGACGCATTGATGTTGTTGATGTGGCTGAAGCATCACGATCCCTTGAATACATCGATATTTGATGCAGAGGCTTAGCCGAGACGCGGGCGTTGTGTCGTAGATTGGTACATATGTGGTATGTGGCCACATATATGTCAACTATGCTTTTTCGGTGACCCGGTAAAGCGCACGCCTAATACGCGGAAGGTCGCGGGTTCGATACCCGGTGAGGTCGATCATTGTATGTAGGCGTGTCACGGCCCAAGAAGAACCCCCACCTTCCGCATTGGTTTCGGAGCCGGGCTGCGGTCCGGGGAGAGTCCGGGGCGGGCCGTGGTAGTGTCGTAGATTGGTACATATGAGGTATGTGGCCACATATGTCAACTATGCTTTTTCGGTGACCCGGTAAAGCCCACGCCTAATACGCGGAAGGTCGCGGGTTCGATACCCGGTGAGGTCGATCATTGTATGTAGGCGTGTCACGGCCCAAGAAGAACCCCCACCTTCCACAGTTGGGTGGGTCAGTAACATCGCCAAGCAAGCCAAAACCAATGAACAAAACAAAGGCATAACATACCCACAAATGCCACGGTTAGGCCATCAACACGTATTTTTTGAGTAAAGAATCGTTCGATATCCCAGACCACTATAAACTACCATAACTGAATGTTGTATACCCGCATGTCTTCCGTTGATACCATTAAACGTTGGGACGTGTGGGTAATGTTCTAATTATATCATTTTGTTATGCCATTTTGGAATTTGTTTCAGCTGTCGGCCAAGCGCGTTAGCACCTCTAAAGAGATCCAAGGTTACCAAGCTGTTGGCCATGGTGATTGTTGCGTGGGAAGGTCTTCCCCAGCGTGCATGTAGCACACACACCGGCGGCTCCGTTTTGCGCGTGTTGTCTACGACGCAATGACGCGGAAAATAATGCGGGTGCTTCCTCCCCTGAAGACCTACCCCTCGCGCACACTACTAACTCCTCCAACGGGATAAGCCGCGAAGACCTCCACTAAAGCTAGATAGGTGCAAATAGTATTTTTGATAATTTCATGCCATTTGTATATACTTGGTGTAGATAGGTATTGGGATCTCGGCCGTAGTCGTAATTCCATACTTCGTCTTGTGCTTAGTGCATATAACTATTACTTCCTCGATGATGTCACATTTCCCTCTTTATTGGCATATTGATTCAGACAAATCGATATGCATAATCATATATCGTCATTTTTGCTTTATTTTCGTAGATTTGTAGTATGCATTGGATGTTGTTTGACTAGACAATCCATGTTGCTTGATAAATATACCCCGTACGGAATACACCCGCCCCTCACTAGAAGTACCCACTCCCGCAAAAATCTGGACCGAGTGTCGAACATTAGATATTGCAATCAAGAATCAAAATGACGACTGCCAAATCGTGTTGTGGCATTCTATGCTCGGCTCGGAGCCTCAAACATAATTGAACAAAAAGGAGGAGGAGTCGATTAAAGCATCACATGGCTTGTGTACTTGATCTTTTCTCGCGTGCATGTGTGTGATTTGCTCTTTCAAACAGCGACAATGCCAATACTAGAAAGGCATAAGGGGTCTCACATCCCCGCAAACGAATGATTTTGTGGCGATCTTGCACTTCCGAAAATTGACAGTTTGAAAATATACATAGCCATACCGAGTTAACAACTTATACCTTTCGGCAGACACGTATTACCATCTCGGTCTATCATGCTTTCGGTTTACGCCGAGAATTGCCTATTCCAACCTCTCCATTGGCAGTATAAGCACATTCTAAATGATACCGGTAAGCTAATACGCAGACAAGTATGAAAATAATGTGTCGCTATTGTCGGTGATGCGCGGCATACTACAACCGCTGCGAAGGCGCTGATCAGCCAAGCTCATTAGCATGCGCTCGTCGAAACGGCCCAAGTTACAAAGCTCTAATCCTGTCCGACTCCGGTCGTGTCGGAGCTTGGGGGGGTGGGGGGGATCATACGAATACCCCCCTCGCTCAAGTCGTCGATGTTCCCATATCGATCCACGCACACTCTCGTCCGAGGTAGCCGCTGCTCCTCCAATCGCAGTTCGCCTCGTAGCATAGGCCCCCTTTCCCTTCCGGGGGATGAAAAGGAAAGGAAATCCATAGCTTTAGATGGTGTGTGACTGGCGCTCTTGCCGCCGCGCCCAATTTTCTCATGCCCCCCTGCGGTTCGTCTCTGTTTGCTTTCCAACACATATTTGATCACGTTGAGTCCGCTCGTACCCTCCCTTGGAGATTTACGGTGCCATGGAGTCGCTTTTACGAGCAGTGAGCCGTCGCGATAACCCTAAGCACATTGCCCAATGCACTAATGTCGACGTATGGAAACCGACTAGAGGAGGCGTTTGCCGAACAATCACAAAGATCGAGGTGCCGCCCGCAAAAGATGTCGGGTGGGGAAACATGTAACAAAAAAACTCGTACCGGAGGAGACCGTACCTCTCCTCCGGCTGCAACCCTCCTCCGGCTTGCTTCACGTCGTGCCTCCTCCCCATGGGAGGCTCGACATCCGCGGGAGTGGTGGCCGTCAACCGAGCGCCCTTCCATGCCGATGTTGCTTGGCTGTCCGCCGCCATCTCCAACGCCCGGCTTCCGCTTCGAATCCGCCCGTGCTCTCCTCGCCGCCAAACAACTCGTTAGATAGAGGTAATGTTCCATGTTACCAACAAGCGCCGACAGCAACCCCACAACAACGGGCGCTCACATGGCAGCTCTACAATCGGCGATCGCTACCTTGCTCTCTATGCAACTATCCGATCAGCGCACCCGGTAAGCCCAAAACTCCTCGAATGAGAATTCACGGACCACCACGTTGTTGAAGGCCTCTTTCCCCGCTACATTAGTAGCAAAATTCCCCACCGTGACCCATGCCCAACGACATCCGCGCCCGCTCTCCCCGTTAATCCCACCAAGCTAAATACCCAACATGTATGAGTTGATTACACTCCCCGATATGTACGGGTTTAATGGCTTACTCCCTAGGAGTATCTAGGATCAAGGGTACGGCCTAAATTCTGCATTTTGATTTCACCCGAAATGGTTTATGCACAAAGGCCCTTCGACAACAACCGTACTCGGTACATGTCTAAATCATTCTCATTTCAATTTTCATGCCCCCCCTTCCCCAACAAGTCCGGGGAGATAGGTTTGCGTAGTATACTAAGTATTTTTCATGCACATCTGCTTGAGTATTTGCGCAATGCCCGCGCGAGGCGCTTATGATGCCATGTGTAGTTAGCTGAGTTTTAAGGAATTTGTAACATTATTCGACAGTCTTGCTCTACCAAATTCGTGTAAATTCACATACGGAATACCGACTCATTCGGGAATACGTGCTTTTCCGGCTCGTCTATCTACTCGATGTATTCTTGAGATAAATGGACGTGACTTTATCCGACATAATTAGACGTGCATCATCCACGCAAGTGGTTATCGGCTAATAAATGCGATTTGTTTTTTTGCGTGTCAAGCAGAAATTGCATGTTTGCTGACCCTTGATGAGTGGGAGTGTACTTCCTCGCCAATGCTGCTCGTCGCGTGTTATTTTTCATTTTGTAATCCTTGTGTATAATTTCGCCCTTTATTGTAACGCACCTGATGTACCAGTACCGCGCGACCGTACTGCACTGTCGCCGAGATGCGCTCTCACATGTGGCCTCTGCCTCCCCAGCAGCAGCACCACCACCGCCACCGCCACCGCCAACCCTTGCCCTCGCCTTGCCGCAACCACCACCAGGCAACTGTGGCTATGCTCGAAACTTCAAGTGGCGTGTAACCTTCAGGCTCAAGTAGCCTGGCCTTTCTTGTTTTGTAAGCACTCAAATCCACAGAGTGCTTCCAGAGAACGCCGATCCGGTGGCGAAGACTGTGTAACGAGGAGGTAAGATATCGAAGGGACCAAGGCGCTGCTACGGACGGAGTTTCCAGGCCGCCGAGGGACCGACACGGAGGGACACTAACGCAGACCCCCTCCGTTCTCCTAGGGCAAGGTCGGGGGGTACGAGGCGCCCCGTGCGGACCTCTACCCTCCCCCGCTCCTCTTTTAGGGAAAACACCTCCCGAATATCGAATTGTACCGACCGACGTCGAACCGTCCGGCGCCCACCCACCCGCTCGCACTCATCTTCGCGATTACATTACATGGGCGTAGTTTCACACTCTCATGAACTTTGAGGAGCCTGATACCGGAGCGTGCTACTGATAACGAGGCCATTTCCACGGTACGGGACGGGGAGTGCTCGGTCGTATTTCCGGAGTTTTATTTATTTATTTCCGGGTGTCGAAGCATAAAGCGGAAAGGAGCACCCGCTGCCGCCGACCCCCCTCCTCCCAGCCCTACGAAGCATGGGTGGCATGGAGGCAGGGGGCTTTATCGAGCAGGAGCAGCGCCTGGGATCGCTGACGGAGTACGAGCAGGAGGTTCATAAGCGGGCGGCGGAGTTGGGGTTGGACACGGAGGACAACGTGAGTTGGGCGCGCTTCTATTGGATAGCAGAGGAGTTTTATAAGGCGCCGCTGCCGGAGCCATGGAGCGCCTATGCAGACGATCAGGGGCAGGTACATCACGTGCAACTCCCATTCACATTTTAATGCACCTAACTCATTCCCTGAAAGTGCGAGGGCAGGAAGTCACAACTCACAAATGCCCCTTTTCTAAATGATTTTCACATCACACTACAACGGAAAAAGGCAACAACAGTGCTAGCACATAAAAGCAAGCTTGGAGCCGGGTGTGCCTCGCAACTGAGTGGGTGGAGGAAGAGCTATGTTGGGCTGCATTTCTGCGCTGACTGTTGCGCGTTGTGCGCAGATTTTCTATTACGACCACAAATCTGGCGAGAGCGTTTGGAGCCATCCGTTGCTACAGACCTTTCGCAACCTGTACCTCAAGTGCCAGGTGGGTAGCTTCTTCCCCACCCCAAGCATTGTGCACTGAAGTTTTACTTGTTTTTTTCAATGTTTTGGCGTCCGTCGTTTCCATCTTTTGGTGCGATTGCAATGTTTGAACAAATGCGTGAGCGGTGCTGACTGTGTTGGGTGGCTGGCAGGAGGAGCCCTACCTGCACCACTACTACCGTGACCTCTTCAACAACCTGCGGCAGTACAGTGACCAGAAGAAGGGGTGGTGGGCGTTGAACCTGTTGGCGTCGCCCAACACGGGGCCGGCCCCCACGCCGGAGGAGGTGGTGGACATGGCGAGCTACCTTGGCATCAGCGCTCTCAAGGAGCACGAGCTGATGTGGGTGGCGAAGCAGGCGGTGCAGGTGGCGCTGCCTCCCAATTGGGAGGAGCTGGAGGACGAGGAGGGCAACGTCTACTTTTACGATAAGGCCACCGGCAAGTCGTCCATCAAACACCCGATGGACGATTACTTCTTCGCGCTGGTGCAGGTGAGACGAGTGGACGAGCAATGGGGCGCACCTCCCCCCCCCCCCCTAATTTCTTGTAATTAATTAAAGGCCCAGGCAGCCGTGGGTTTCGTTTTCTTGTCTGCCGGTGGCTTGAAATTGGATTACAAGAAAACGAGATGAGCACGGACAGGGAAAATGGGAAACAAAAGGGCAAGAGTGACAAGAGGATCACGGAATCCAAAATCTGCCGGTGGATTTATTCCACTTTTATTTATTGTAACAATAATTTTGTCTGATGGTCGTCATCTCCAGTTTTCATCAAAGCTTCACATTCATAATTTATTTATTTATTCGTTTTGTAAATCTGGATTACAATTTTGTAAAGCTTCACATTTGTAATTGTACTTCTTGATAGATACGTGTTTTGTAATTAAGTTTTGGTCTATCACTGTCCACGACCCACCGTTTCACCGAGATGATAAGTACCTCACAGGTACCCACCGAAAGCGCACGTCAACACTGCTGAGGCTCTGCCAAAGAGACCAGGGGCTGAAATGTCCGGAGCCTCGTTCACACGCCTTTCCACCTGCCTCCTGGGTCACGGCCAACCACGATTGCATAACATAAGTAAGATGAAGCGTAGCGTACGGCCTCACTTAGCCACGACTGCGCCGCCGGCAAGCGCTTCAAGAACAGCGCACTTGAAACGGCCGTCCCTGGAAGCATTACAGAGGGGTTTGACGCAGAAACGCAGGCATTATCGCGGGCGGAGAAAGCTGAACGGATGGTGGACTCTGCACGCGCCCTGTCTGCTAAGCTAGCCGGCCTCCAGTTCTCCCCGCCGGTGGACTACGTATACAATACTTTCGAGTACGCGTTCGAGGTAATTGCTTACAACTCCAAGATCTGCCTCAATACCCTGCAATAAATGACCAACGCAGCAGTTTGTTGCTCCAAACCTCCGTGTACCAGCGCAGGCTGCCTCAAGCTCATTTTCTTAGGGCTCTGTCTTTGTCCTTGTTGGTGAAAATATTTCGGATGTTCCTGGATTGTATACCCACGAAATAGTGTGTAGAATCTCCGGCTTCATTTTTGAAACCGTATTCGCGAACAAAACCTGAAACCATCTGATATCGACAGCTTCGTCGTAACAAGGCATTTGAACGTTCTGATATCTGGCCTTGGAGCAGAGCTACGCAGAGTACGTGCGGAGATACGGTGGCGGGCCGTGTGAGGTGCTGCTGCTAGGGATGAATCCGGGCCCGTTTGGCATGGTACAGACGGGAGTGCCTTTTGGCGACGTAGCGAGCGTGAGAGACTGGATGGCCGTCCGTGACTGGTCAGCTACCCCAGGCGTGGTACTACCCGTACAGCACCCCAAACGGCCCTTGTTAGGACACAAATGCAAAAACATTGAGCGCAGCGGTCAGCGGCTATGGAGTTTAGCCAAGAACCGGTGGGGCTCTCCCGAGGCTTTTTTTTCGCAAGTCTGGGTTCATAACTACTGTCCTCTTGC